>JASDQU010437277.1:267834-290271 GCA_032191745.1 Picea mariana | reverse complement strand
CGCACCATTCTGGGGCGCATTTGTTGGATTTGAGCTTGTATATCAGCTCAGTTGGAGTTGCTATTGTATCAGGTTCTATCTTGTATTGTGTTTACTGTAACCCTTCATCTGCTTTCCTCATATATACATACATATTCTAAACTGGTTTTCCCCGGGGGGGTTTTGTCCAGGGTCACGTTGACCAAAAATACTTGTGTCTACAAATGCATGATATTAGTTCTTAGATCTGTTCATATTCAACAGTAAACGATGTATTAGGTGTGTTATGTTTATTTGAGTTACATGTACTAATTTTCTGTGACAAAAATGACATGCTAGAGCACCCAAATTGAGAACATAACCGTAACAAATCAGCTTGAAAGTATTTGGACTATTGGCTGTTATAAAACAACAAAAAACTAATTAAGAAGACAGTGAAACTTAGAGCCTCTTTGTGGTCAAAGACAGACCTAGAAGGCAAATTGATAGGACCTGGAATTTTCACAGGAGTAACCTGAGAGAGGAGCCTCATGGCTAGCTGCTGTAGAAGAGGGCATGTTGCCCCATGAGTTACCCACCAAGCATAAGGCTTCTTAGCCCCCCTGTCTCTGAGCACATCATAGCCTCCAAATCTCCCAATGCCAGTGGAAAACTCTATGAAGCCCTCCTCCACCTCATCAGGTTATGCTCTATCTTGAAATATCCGTCTAAATGCATCCTTCCTCCCCTGTGAAATCTCACCATCCATGTGAGGAGGGAATCTGTGTGAAGGCCCACACTTGAGCCAATCATTAGCATAGTATTTGGGATTCAATGAGTGAACCAAGCAATG
This sequence comes from Picea mariana, assembly GCA_032191745.1. Lineage (NCBI taxonomy): Eukaryota > Viridiplantae > Streptophyta > Pinopsida > Pinales > Pinaceae > Picea > Picea mariana. Next base: position 289,460 of record JASDQU010437277.1, on the reverse strand, counting down.
CAAGTGTGTGCAATTCTTATCCCACCTGCTGATAAGAATATCTTGTATGGTGGTGAATAAGGTTTCTGTTGATGTCCCATACTCAAGGCACTCATGCTCTAACACAATGGTCTTCACGGACTCAATCATGGAATCCCACTCCTCATAAACCTCTCCTAGGATGGGCTGGTTCATGTCTCCAAACCGCAACAAAGAGATGATGGGGTCCATGATCTTAATGGTAAGATCTACCCCCTCCCACCAACCATCATCTAACACTGTATCCTTGACCCTTTTTGAAGAAGGTTGATCTGTCTTTCTCCAAAAAGACCAATACTTTGAAATAACCATGGCCCCAAGATCGCTCTTGACCTCCCTCAACGTCTTAAGCATGATGAATGAGGAAGCAAACTGAGTATCTGCAATCTTCAACAATGATAGATGTGTGTACGTTTTGTAGATTGTGAGGGCATTGGTACGGTTTTGTACAAAATTGCCGATATGGTGTGCATCCTCAATAAGACTTCCCGTCCATGTCACTTCCGCAGCAATAGATTTAAGTGCTAAATTCAAAGAATGAACAATGCAAGGTGTCCAAAGTATTTGTGGATATTTAGCTTCCACAATCATGCCAACAGTCTTGCAAACAGTTGCATTATTTGTAATAATTTGCACACAACTCACCCATATATTGGGCATCCTTGTATTTTCCAAGAGCATCCACCGCTTTCAATAAAACAGCTCCGTTCAGGGAAGACACCATGAAATTGGTGAGTGGATGGCACGCTGCATCTGTCCAGCCATCAGAAACAATATTAACACCTGTTGAGGGCCATGATGATTTGATAGGCTGTAGGATTTTATCCATCTCCTTCTTTGCCTTAACCAACAATGTGGTTCTAAGCTTCTTTGACTTAGGAGGCACATATCCGATTGGAGCCTGATCAATTAGAGCTCTACACATATCAAGAAACAAAGGAGACCGTGCAACATTGAAGGAAATGAAGTGGAGATAGAAAAATAAACCAATGGTAAGATCGATCTCTTCTCACTTCTCTTGCTGAAATATCTTGTCCATTGGACCAGCTGCCCCCCTCTTTCTTGCTTGTTGAGTTGCACTCACACTTCCAAATTTAAAATTCCTAGATGGCTTCTTCAAGAATGGAAGAGGATCATCATTTTTGCTTTTCTTGGATGCTGCTGCCACCTTTCCCAAGCCAACAGCGTCCTCTTTGTTTGGATGGACTCATTGATTTACATGCTCCAAGTCCACAAGGCAGCCCCAACAAATGGCCCTTAACTCGGTAATAGGTGCTTGTAAATTTGTTATGGCACAAGCCACATGTCGACAAAACATTCCCTCCCCCCTTTACCTTGGCCCCATCTGTTTGTTTCCTTGTAACATACTTCCACAGTGGATATTTGCTGTCTTGACCCTGCTGTTTTGCTGCAGTAGTGATTTTTTCAGCATTAGAAGCTTCACTTCCAGCTCCACTTGCAGCAGACGGGACACTAAAAGAGGGCGTTGAAATTGTACGATGGGGGCATTCTTCCCTTTCATTTGCCCTTTTCCTGCTGCCTTTGATGATTGAGCCATCATTTCTGTTGAAGGAGGAAGAAAAATATACTGCTGTAGGAAAAAACTTGCAAACTGGTAGTCAAATCCACTTATCAGCACTTGGAATCTCTTCAAACCTGCACAAAACCCTCTTAGCAGCTCACTAAAATCGCCCACAGCCCCAACCTGTTGAAGAAATAATGATAAATGAATGAGTAAACCGCTTTTTAGAGGGCACAGGCCTCCTAAAACGCATGACACATGTCCCTAAATTGGGACACATGGGAGATTCTTGTTGGACACGAATTTAGGTTGTGTCCTGTGCACAGGACATGACCTAAATTCGTGCACAGGACACGACCTAAATTTCGTGCCTGTCATGAATCCTTACGTTTTCGTGTCCCCACACAGGATTTGGGACACGCAGCCCAAAAAGGACTTGTCATGTTTCATAGATTCTGATCTGACCCTCAGCCAATTTCGTGTTCGATTCCGACTTTTAAAACATTGATTTAGATCCTCAACGTTACTGTATTTTCTCTCAGAACTTATGCCTCGATGTCATTTTTACTATTTTCACCCTAGTTACCGGATTTACCTTAGGGCACCCTGCACCCGCATCTGAATCTTCTCAGAATCGTGGAATCTTGGATCTGTATGTTTTTTATTATTTTTTCGATCGGATCCATTTCCGATTCAGGTGGATTTGGATCCCAGTGACATAATCATGGCAAATTTACTCCCTAGCTGCATGTTATGAACACTTTTTACCATCATCATCTCCAGGAACAGTGAGTATGCAATTTACATAATAATTATTTGCTAACTTGGTCAAGATTTGACTGATTTGTTCCCAAGTGCCCCAGTTGAGTGCTTTAGAGTTAGCATTAGATAAGTTGTGATCATTATTTTTTTTTGTTTTCCGTGAAATACATATCCCGTGGAAGCTTGCCGGGCACTTCCCCTCATTCCAAGGATGGTACCCAGGGTAAACCAGATACTGCAGAAGCTTGAGGCTTTGCCAACAGTGAACACAGGGCTGAAAGCCATTGCAACAATATACTCATTAAGAGCTCAACATGTCGCTTGCAGGATTTGAACTTGGGTGAGGAGGGCAACACTTCTCACAACTGCCCAGGCTAGATACAATTGACAAATTGTGATCATCATATTTATTTCAGTATTGTATTTTAGCAGTTTTGTATGGTAGTTGTCTTTGGTGTAGCCTGTCTTCTAGGGAACTGTAGCTCTCATCTGAAATGTTAAAGTTCACATGCAATGTGTTCTTCTGTATTTATTGGGTCTCGTCGTATTTAGCCATTGCCACTCAGGTATTATCATACGTAGGTAATCTGAATTAGAAGTGTCAACACTGCACAGTTTTCCACTACTAGTAAGTTTTGTCTCTTCTCTTGCAATTAGACAAATAAGTTAAGATAAATTTATTGATGTTCAACAAATGACTACAAAAGTAGGTCAATTTATTTTACTTCTTCTCAGCGTTCTCCATCTTGGCTCATTTTATTTAGGTGTTATAGCCAGAATATTTAATGATTGTATCCGCTAGCAATTGCAGTCATTAAATCTTTAGCAAACTTGGTGGTTTTGTCTCATTCTCCAATTGGCAATATGAGTATGAAAGCTAGGCAGTTGATATGCTTTAATTCAGATTTTATTTATTTATTTTTTTCAATATAAAATTTAAATTTTAAATATGCATTTTTTCCAGTGTTGTATATCTCTCTGATATATTGCCGATATTCCGATAAATTCCGAGTTAAACATCCGAGTTAAACACCTGTCCGATATATTCAAGATATTCTGAGATATTCCGAGTTAGACCCGTGTCTTACGACATTTTCCGAGATATTCCGATATTTTCCGCCGATGTCACCGAGAAGTTACATTCCAGACCCTCGCCGATACTTTCCCCGAGATGAGATATACACCATTGATTTTTTTTAAACATTAGGGTTAGGGTTCTGATTCCCTGATTCCTAATTTCTATACGAGTGCCGCACCCACACCGAATTCTTCTGCCGATTCTAATTGGACCCATGGTTCGTGTAAATTTTGCACTCTTGCAATATAAACGAGCGAACTTTGCATATTTGTTGTCTAATGGTTTGGATTTACATGGATGTCTACATATGTATCAATAAAGTTTGTTGAAAATAATTCCACTGGTTTTTATACTGGTTTTTCAGCTGGTTCCAGTCTGGTTCTTAATTTTGGGGCAAACCAGTTCTGGTCTGGTTCCGGTACTGATAATTTTGTATGAAACTGAGATAGGTTTGTTTATATTTGCAGCCTTATGCAAGAGCCTTTTTGCTCTATACCCGTAATATGGATCATTCAGGAGGATACTCTAGCGAAGCGTCTTGGACAATATGCTTTAAATGGATGGAAGCACATTATTTTTGAGTGGCGGCATACCTTTCGACGAGCAGATGTCGTGGTGTTTCCAGACTATACCCTTCCAGTAAGTGGACTAAGTACTTGAGGTGTAATGCACAGGTGTCAAAAGATTTTTTTATTTAAAAACTTATCCCTTGTTATACGCAGTCTGAATGATACTATACAAAGCATGACGAGGATTAACTTTTATTCTCCTATTGCAGATGATGTACAGTAAGCTTGATACTGGAAACTTCTTTGTGATTCCTGGTTCTCCAATTGATGTTTGGGCAGCAGAAAGATTCTCAGCAGTACATGGAAAAGAGGAAATACGAATAAATTTGGGATTTCATAAAGAGGATTTTGTTGTTCTTGTGGTTGGAAGTCCTTTCTTGTACAATACCTTATGGTGGGAGCATACCATAGCAATGCAGGCTATCCAACCTTTAGCCCTAAAGTTTATTAATCAGTATCACAGAACATTTAGGCTTATTTTCTTGAGTAACAATTTGACGGGACGCTATGGTCTAGCTTTGCAGGTATGCACTTTCTAGATTTCCGGGGGTAGTTTAAATATGGGTGTTTTATTTTGTCTTTGTAGAGTTTTAAAGGCTGGAGGCGTAAAAGGGCATGGGTTTTTTGCATAAAATTATTATTATATTTCCATCACGCACTCACCTATCTTGCTTTCATCTTCCTTGTCTGATTTTTGAATAGTATTTCATTGCAACAATGATGTGAAATAAGAACACTTCTTTCTCTATGGAACATTTACATAAAAAAATCTTGTTGAACAATACATTATTCACTCATTGATGCAAGTAAAACCATCCTGCTACATTAATGAATCTTTAAGGGCAGCTGTAATATGTAGGGAGATGTCTTGATGGGGTATCTTTTGAATTGGGAAATAGAGCAAACATGTCCATACTTAATGAATCACAAGTATACTTAAAGACTCAAAACCACTTCATCTACACACAACCTTCTAGCTCTCAAGGAGTTGAATATAAATATTTGAAAATGGTTCTGTTGGCTATTACAGTTTAAAAAGCATCATCGCTTATCATCTTCGACAGAGAATTGGGTTGGTAGGGATTTTAACTCTAAGTTCCCAATTATTCCCAAAATTTAGATGCTCCAGAGAGGGATGTCTGAAGCTTAATTATATGCATCATGGTTTCTGTCATCAAACAATGCTGTTGGGTCTCTGAAACCCCTAACCCAGATGAAACTTGTCAAATGATTGTATTTTTACTCATGGATACCACTGAACTTGTGAGGCGTAACTCTGCATTCTCTTGAGATGGTGTCTGACAGATTCACCATTTCTGTTCACTATGATGAAATTCAAAGTTACGAGTAAAAGTATTTAAAAGAAGAATCTAGTTTAATCTTCCGTGTAGATCAGTATGAACCAATGCAAAATTTGAAACTCTCGTCAGTCTAATATCAAATCCAACCTTTCTTTATCTGTCAATGGGGTGTGCATCAATACACTTTAATACTAATACTAACAGATAATATTTTTTCCATTACTGTCTCTATAAGGATTTTTACTTTCGTTTCTTTTTTCTCTTTGTATGGAAAATGTGTCTTATATTTCATTACTAAACAATAAGTACACCAAGAGTTATACATCATGGAGTGAAAGTGGGACAGCACGAGTTACCCCTCCCTACAAAATTGCGGAGAGCTATTGTGTCAGCTTCGACTCCAATCTCCAGAGAATCTGCATCTCTCCTAAAAGTGCAAGTTTTAATTGAAATATGTATAGCCAATTCTGATTAAAAGATGCAAGTTCTCTTGAATGGATCGGAGTAGTTGCCCATTAAAGGCTTTGCAACATCACCTTATCCATAGAAAGGATATGCCTATAAATCAGTCGACGTCCCTTAAACTTCTACCTGGCTATTGTACCATCCACTTGTCTCCAAAAAGGCTCCTTTCCAATGAAAAGGGGCAACAAAGAGTCTGGAATAATCAACAACAACCCATGCCCAAAAGGCCCTGGCCAGTAGCAACTTTGTAGCTCCACAGAACATGCTTAACCATTTCAGCTTTGTGACAAACACATGGAAGTCATCTGTAAAGACTGGAGCGATGTAACCTATCCTATCCTTAAGTGCTGAACTTTTGTTGAGGACCAACCACCCAAGGACTTTAGTCTTGAAGGAAGAGTGGCATTCCAGATACTTTGGCACCTCGTAAGCCATCCCTTTTCATTGTACAGAATGGTGTATTTCCTGTTTAGTTGATCTGCAAGGAAATAATTTGGTTTAACACAAAATAAAGTACCTCTGTTCTATAGTCCATGTTCTATAGTCCATGAAGTGTTTCCCATAGGGCATTTTCCAACCTTTTCAAATAGGTCCTTGGACATCCAAACTCATATTAAACTAGAAGCTGTCTGGAATTATCCAAACTCATATTAAACTAGAAGCTGTCTGGAATTATCTTAAAAGTGTGGTGAAATTTGGTTTATCTATAACTTGAGTCTTGAGGACTTTGAGCCCAGTTAGCAGTTCTCCATGACCTGAGTCATGGTTCCACAGATCTCCCCATGTGTGAAAACTTTTCCTGGCCAATCTCTTTCCTGCAAAAGAGGGAATTAAATTAATCTGATCCCTATCCAAGGAAAAGGTCCGAATTGAAAGGGTTTTTCACTTTGAAAGAGGTCTTGTTTTCTAACTCTGTATTTGGATAGAAAGTTGAACTGAAGACTGAGATGGATCTTATAACGAGCATATTAGCGGCACTGCTCAATCTATCACCTATTTTCTTCATTTTTTGTTCTAGAATCTAGACTCTTGCAGCATCCATTCTTCCACCATTTTATTACTGATTGAAACCCCTTTAAGCTTGTCTACTGTTTTTTTGTATATTTCAATATTGCAAACATTGTATTGGCGAATATATTGCTGAGGGTTCGAAAAACAACTTATCGGCAACATCGGGGAAAATATTGGCAAACTTAAAAAAATACAAAATATTCATTTTTTTTTTTCAATTTTTAAAATCTAAAGCAACAACAACATCAAATAGTGGAATTATACATAAAGTACAAGGTACATAGTCCCAAATATTTCCTTCTTGTGGTTCGAGACCCAAAACCACAAGGGATCACTTCCCAAGGTACACCATAACTCAACAATAGGTAGGGGCCTTGTACCTTGCACAACAATAGCAACAACATCAAACTTAGACATCTCTACCCACAAGCTTTTTTGCTTCTTGCTTCTGCTTTATTTTAACCACTGACCTAATAGAAGGCTATGTGCTAGTTGTGGTTCTCGGAACAAAAAAAGATGGGGTTGTTGAGGGCATTGTGGAAGGTGAGGTCAAGGAAAATCTGTCACTTCTCGTCCTCCGTAGATCTTGCAACTCGTCTTGCAACAAGTTCAATTCTCATAGCTTCCCTGTCATCTCTCTTTTTACCCATATCCCAAAGTGATTTATTGGTGATATGAAGGATTTCTAGGGTTGCAGTTAGACAAATTCCCACTTCATGCCCTGGAATTTTGGAATTTGTGTAAGTTGGTATTTCAATCGATTGATTTCCCCCATCATTTGCTTCCCACACAACTTGCAATTCAACTTTTGTCAATTATGCTCATCAGTGGGATCACCATATTCCCACATAGGGTCCAAAGCTTTCGACATTTTAGATTGCAATGATAAAACCTAGGGGAAAAAATGGAAATCGAGATTCAAAATACAAGAATGCTCCAGATAAAAAATGTCAGATCTAAATAAATGGTAGATCTCCCACTAAAAATCAGCAAGAATAGGGAAACTGATGGACATTGCAAAACTTATCAAAAATCTTAAAAAACAAAAAAATAACCATGTTGAAGTTGTTACACATACCAGCAAATACAGAAACAGCGGATGTGAATCAATCCCCACTCCACAATAAACTGTTGATTGCAAATGAAAACACTCTATTTCTGGTCCTTAGTTCAAAGAAAAAAGGAGACCTCCTTTGCTCTCAAATCCCTTCACTCTGTTTTGAAAATGAGTTAAAAAACAGTTAAAATGGATAGTTCTCTGTTGGAATTGGCACTCATGTTCTTGTTTTTGTTTGGGTCAACATTTAACTTCAATCCTCATATTTTAGCATGCGTCAATCCTACTGAAACACCATGCCCCACCCGGCAGACAAGGCCTTTCAAAGCCTGAAACGAAGTACGTTTTGAGGGCTTTTTTCTTTTTTTCCCACCTAGCTAGGCCCACTTAAATATAGCGATCTTTGCTGGATTTCTAATGAGCGATAAAACATGTGTCCAGTTCAAACCCTTATTTCTGTTGTATTCTCCAATTAGTGTGCTGTCAGTAGGTTGGTCCATTTTACTAACTTCTGCTTGATGTTACATGAGTAGATCTATTTGAGTCATATCGGAGAAACCCCTTGTTGTTGTAGGTGCACTCTACAGCTCAGGTGAATGAGACGTGTCCCATCCATCTGTCCATTCATCTGTAACGCTTATAAACTCCCAAAAAATTGAGGTTTGTAATTTGAAAAAGGAAATAAGAAAAACCCAACAATAATTACTCTATTTAAACAATTTAATAATAATAATAAAAACTAGCATATATTCATCTTAACCCTGGATCTTTTAAACACTGACAGGTTGTTGCCTTCGTTTCTTTTTGATCTGTCTCGATGCTTGCTAAATCTGGGTTAAGATGGATCTATGCTAGTTATTTTGAAATCAACCACCTCCAATATTTCAAAGATGAGATATGAATTATATGGATCTAGAAGTTGACATTTTCTTAATTTTCAAATGCTTACTATTGCAGTGGTAAATATTTTCTTTGCCTAGCCAGGATCTCAATCATGATAAGATGTGAGAGCAATATGACCATTACCTCATCTAAAAGAGAGAAACTGCAAAGAAGCTTCAGTATTGAGACTTCTAATCGAGCCCTTTCATTGTTAGAACTTGTTGTGCTTCCTGTATGCATCCGGATCCTTGCGTAGCATGAAAATGATTCCACTGCCCATGATATCGTTTTCTGTTATCGTAAAATATGATTCCTAGATTTCAGTTTTTGAATGGCCTCTTGGTATAACACTGGTAATCGTCTTGTGGACTGCTCCAAATTGTTCTGCATTACTTTTGAAAGTAAGGTTTTTGGCACCTCTTTATCTCTCTCTATATTTAATACAGCTAATTTACAAGACTGCCATCATAGATTTATTAAGTGAGCCAATTCAGACAGATCCAAAGGCAATATCCTTTGGCAAGTCATTGTTTGATGAGGAGAGGTAGCTTCCCCTAGTGAATAGCAGATGTGTAACAACAGGAATTTGGTCTTGCTTATAACTTTCATTCTTTATTTTTAGTTTCAACATAGAGAATTAGACTGGTAGGCCTTATACACTCCCTTGGTGTAATACATGCAATGATTTAACTTTCCTAGACCTATTGATCAGTTTTTGGCCACATGTGGACATGAATGTATTTTCTTTGTTTCGACCTATTTTCTATGGAGTTAGACCCTCTTGATGACATTATTAGCTTGTTTGAATTCATTGAGAGGGAATTTGTTTGTTAAAGTCTGGCAATGCTAAAGATTGAATTTGTGTTTGAGTAGATGTAAGAATTGTCCTATGCAGAAGAATTCAAAATGTCAGACTGATTCTTTATGACCTCGTTAGTATCATTCAATGAAGATTTCCCTTGTGTTACTAGAAATTCTAGCACCCCCGTGTGATGTAAAGTCCCAAGCATCAAGGGGCTAGTCTTGTGCAACTCAGGTAGCCTACCCACTGTCACCACAGTAGCTCTTCCTCTCACTTTTGGTTGGCTCTTCTCCAACTCAAGTGGGGATTCCCTAAGGATAGGATTGCTAAGGCTATAGAGCGGAGGCACAAGGTGATTTTGAAGAGTAAGCCTTAACAAAACAAGGTTGTTGTGGTGTATCAAATGGGAATATTAATGGTCTGAGAAGGAAAAGTGAAGGTAGAAACCCCAAGACCAAGTGCCTAATCATTTCTTGGGCGAATTGAGTCAAGGAAGTATGGATCAAAGAGGGCAAGTGCATGAGAACGTAATGCAACAGGGATGCTATGCATGCCACAAATCAGCCTTAATTTGCTGAAATCTATTGCAGAAATTTGTCCTTGGAAAGCTAGGTGGGCTATTCAAAATGTTCATATGAAGGTGATGCCATGTCATACTAGCAGCAATTAGGTTTATTAAGTGTAAGATAGATACAACAACAACAATAATAAGATGGCTTAAATCCTCACATTACATTATACAAATGAAACATGGTTCATTACAAGGTCTTTACATGAACATTACAAGGGTTTCCTACAATAGAAATCAACATATGAAAACATTACAATCATAAAGCCTCACAATAAAAGATGCTATACCTCCAATATTCCAAATGCTCCAAGCATATGATGTACAAATGAAGTCGAAGGGGAGAGCTCCTCAATCCCCAAAGTCTCAACAACCATTATAATGGAGAGAAAGCTCCTCTTTATAGAGTGAGTCTTTTCTCTAATACAATAAAGAATTATTTTTTGCTAACTAAATCCATGACAAGTGAAATAAATAATATAAATTAGAGTAGTTAGGTCCCTCCTCAATCCATGGTTGACCATGTCACAACATGTGGATGCATGTCTCTCAAGGAGAACTCGCCCTCATCCAAAAATAGGAAGGAGATTGCATCAAAAGTCTCCAAGAGAGGACATACAACTAAAAATAGGCATGGTAACCAAGTCAACATACAAGATGTCCACATAGAATTCGCCCTCAAATAATTGATGCATGCAAAATGTAATAAAATAATGTTCAACCTTGGAGGATGTGCTCAAGGGTCCACCTAGAAAGGCTCACAAAGTGCACTCTCCAAGGTCCATGAGAGATAAAACAATAAAATAATCCTCACAGGAGAATACTCCATAACCAACCTCCAAAAATAGCAAGTGGGCCACAAAATGCAAGTAACCAATCCACATGTGAATCCCAAAGCAATCAACTCCAAGGACGAATGTGTAAGGTGCCAAGTAGATGGAGCACTCCACAAGAAAGGAGGTGGTCCAACCCCAAAATAGCAAGTGGACCATCTCTACAAGACAAATCCAAGGAGATAAGGGCGAATTAGGGTTTTGACCATGCCAAAACTTCATGAAATAATAAAATATATACCTCCATAAATAGCAAGAAGTGTCTCCATAAATGCACCCTCCAAGGATATGTTCAAATATGGTAAGAAGACCAAATAAATGCATGCAATGTGTCATGTGTGGCCCTCCAAGTATGCCACATGCCTCTCAATAAATTCCTTCATAACCACCTCAAATAAAATAATATATGTGCCAAGTCAAAGAGGTGAGGGCACTATCCAATAGAGGTCAAAAGATGACAAGTGTTAGCTGAAATATCCATGCAATAAAGATGAAAGAGTACCTAGGAGATGTGCACCCTAGAAAAATGTGCCATGTAGCCACCTCAACAATCCAACAAATAATATAATATCTCCATGCAAAGTGTGCCCTAGGAAGGAGTGCCATGGTTAGAACTTATCAATGTCCATGTCAAAACTGTTGAGATTATGTACCTTAGGAGGTGTTCCCCATGTGTTTGTGAGCTCCTAAACACATGTGGGAAGTACTATGTACTTTGTGTCTTGTACTTTATGTCTAATTTCACTTTGACTAAGGAGATTTAAGTCAAAAGTGAAATTTGGTCATTTATGCCTAAAATGACTATTAATTCACTTTGTGGGTGAATTAGAAGACATAAAGTGAACTTAGGCAACTTAACCCAAAGTGGGTTTTTGAGTGAGATTCTTTTGGAGAGATCTCAACCTTTGATTAGATGGGAGATGGGATGATCTCAACCATTGATCATTTAGGTTTCCTTATGAGGTTCAAGAGGGGTGCATGGGCAAGGAGGAGCTCATTCCTTCTTTTGCTCACTTGGAGAGTTTGAGAGAGAGCATAGAGATGAGGTTTGTTGCATTGGATGAGGCTAGCTTGGGCGCTCCCTTCTATGGAGATAGCCAACATGCTTAGGGCCTCGTTTATTTACTGAGGAGCTTCCATTGTTGAGGAGGGCGCACTTGGTGAGGAGGGCACATCAGCAGTGGGGAGGTCTTAGAGAGCTCAGATTGCAGTGAGATCTGTTTAAGAGGGAGGCTACACTTCAGTATCAGAGTACTATGGAGAGGTTTTCTGTTCAGAGCTTCCAGTTGGCATTTGATTCCATTTTAGTGGTCTTGGCAACATTTCTGGGGGGCGCACCATCCTAAGGCGCTCTTGTTTCGTTTGGACTTGTATTTCAGCTTGGATCAAGCTGCTATTGTATTAGGTTCATCTATATTTTGTACTTGCTATATTCCACCATCTATACTCCTCATATATAGACATATATTCCAAACTGGTTTTCCCCAGGGGGGTTTTATCCAGGGTCATGTTGACCAAAAATACCTGTGTTAAATTTCATGTGTGTTAAGAGTGTAGAACTACTGTATTTTCAGCTTTAAAGATCTCTAGGTGTGTTACATTTATTTTAGTATGCATGTGCTAACCCTTGGTGACTAAAACTACATGCTAGAGCACCTAAAATTGTGAATGTAACCGTAACAAATCAGCAAGAAGTTCCTGAACTGTTGGCTGTCCTAAAACAACAACAAAACCTTCATTGACAGTTGAAACTTAGAGCCAACTTGAGGTCAATGACAGACCTAGTTGGCAGTTTGATAGGACCTGAAAAATCTTCATGGTATCAGAGCTGAGGTGGCTGATTTTTGAGTAGTTTGGACAACATATGGGTGGGCTGTTATATATCTTCTTCTTGGCAGATTTTGTGGACAGCCATTGACAGTTTTTAGTGGCTGCTTGTGGGCAGAATTTTGTAGAGGATTGTAGAGTAGTTGTGGACAATTTTCGTCAGTCTCTTTTAACACCTACGGGGTAGGAGTGAGGGTGATTTGACTCGACCTCTTTTCACACATATATTGCTAGGAGTGAAGTCGGTGTTCGCTTGCCTCTTTTCACACCTGTGTTGACAGGAGTGAGGCAGCGTTCCTTTGCAGTTTGAGCATCAGTTGGAGTGCAGTTTGGCAGACATGTCAGCATCTCAGATGTGTGTGGAGGACAGGCTAGCTGGGGCTAGCAATTGGTCACCTTGGAAGGCGAGGATAATCTTTGTCTTAGAGGACCTTGAACTATGGGACATAGTTGAGGCGCCTTTTCCTGTTATTCCTGTTATTGCCCCCGTCTTGGTGGCAAAGTTCAAGAAGAGGAACAACAAGGCAAAGAGGACCATTTGTGATGCAGTGCGGGATCATATCATTCCCCACTTGACTGGGAAGACTTATGCATATGAGATGTGGGCATCTCTATGTAAGCTTTACTAGAGCTCCAATGAGAATCGAAAGATGGTTCTTCATGACCGACTCAGGGGCATTCACATGCTCAAGAATGAGTCGATGACTTCATTCCTTGGTCGCTACACCGAGATCAGAGACGAGCTTGGAGCCGTCGGAGAGATGGTGGACCCCAACTCTATGGTGAGGACAACTATGAATAGCTTTACCAAACCTTGGGGTCCATTCGTTCGTGGCTTTGTTGCCAGGGAGGTCATGCCTACATGAGAGAGAATGTGGGATGACTTCGTCCAGGAGGAGACTAGACTTGTAGCAGAGGCCTCTAGACAACAGCAACAACAGTCAGGTCAGGGTGATGAGGATCTTTCTCTTTGGACAAAGGGCAAGAAGAAGGCCGACCGTGGAGGTTGGCAGGGTCCCAAGTTTGGGGCCCCACCACAGGGGGGTGGAGGAGAGAGCAACAATGGTTAGAAGAGAGATATGAGGAAAGTGAAGTGCTTTGTTTGTAAGAAGTTGGGGCACTATGTTGGACAATGTCCCAACAGGAAGAAGAAGAGAGGTGGTACCGCAACTACAATAGAGAAGACAGAGTTTCAGACTCGGTTCGAGAGATGTAGATTTTAAACTTGTGCAATATTTACTGCAAACAGATTTTTAGTAAAAGAACAAAAAAGATACAATGGCAAATACAAACATTACACAAAGATTTTTCCCCTGGAAACCCAAACCGAGAAAACCAACATATTCTATATTCATTCATTGTGATACATTGTTTACAATACAATATACATATAGGAGTCAGCGGCATCCAAAACCCTAACCCAATGACCTGGATTAGTCAACAACCCTAATTCCTTAATCGAAAATAGAAAACCATCGGCAAAAAACCATGTGTCGAAAAACTACCTAAATATGTGACACGTTTTCTGAGGCATAATTTTTTTTCTCGGGGGCGCTACCCTCTAACCCCCAACGAGAGAGAGTGTGCTTTCCTCATATGTTGCACTTCAGTTGAGACAACACCTAGTATCTGATATATTGATAGCGGGGCTTCGAGCAATATGACTGGAGTCAGAGAGCATTTGACTGATCTTAGAGACACCGAGGTCAGGATGGAGATTGCTCTTGAAAATGACTCCTTGGTTAGAGTTGCTGGGATTGACATTGTTACCTTTCGGAGAGATGGCATGCCACCTATATTGTTTAGGGACGTTCTCTATGTCCTTGGGTTGAAGAAGATTTTGATTTCCGTTTCTACCCTCTAGGATAGAGGTCTTGAGGTGACAATCAGGGGGATCGAGGTACTCATTCACCCAAAGGGGTCCTTGCTTGCCTCAGGACAAGTGATTGGAGTGAGGGATGGGAAACTGTTCAAATTGCTTTTTCAGCCTCTTCATGCATTGACAGTGAGCAACGACAACAACAAACGGACATGTGAGTTATGGCATCGTAGGATGGCCCACCTACATCATGGAGCTCTTGGAGGACTGAGAGAGGTTGTGATCGGAGTGCCACAGATCAGTACAGAGCATCAGGATGTTTGTAGAGGGTGTGCGCTTGGTAAGTTTACCAAGGCCTCGTTCCCCAACAGTGACAATAGGTCCGCTGGGATACTGGATTTAGTACACACAGATGTGTGTGGGCCCATGACTCGGAAGTCCTTGAGTGGTTGTGAGTACTATCTCACATTCATTGATGACTACTCAAGGAATATTTGGATCTGTTTCCTGAAGACCAAGAGTGAGGTCTTCAAATGGTTCCAAGAGTTCAGAGCTCTTGTGGAGAACCAATCTGGAAAGAGGATCAAAGTCTTGTGGTCGGATAACGGGGGTGAGTATTCCTCCAGATAGTTTGTAGACTTTTGTGCCCAACATGGCATTAGAAGATAGATGACCGTACCATACAACCCCCAACAGAACGGGTTTGCTAAGAGGAAGAACCGGGCTATCACCGATGCAACGAGATCCATGCTGCACGATCAAAATTTTCCTTTGTACCTTTGGGCAGAGGCGAGTGCTATTGCAGTTTACCTGCAGAACAGGAGCCCCCACAAAATATTGGGGAAGATGACTCCTGAGGAGGCCTTCACTGGTAGGAGGCCCGATGTCGAGCACATCAGGATCTTTGGGTGCTTGACTTATTCTCATGTCCCCTCGGAGAGGAGGACAAAGCTAGACCCCACAACCCAGCAGAGGATTCTAGTTGGATACTCAGAGGTGTCCAAAGCCTATCGTACCTACATTCTATCACTTAGGAGAGTGGTGGTGAGTAGGGATGTCGGATTTGAGGATGATGCAGAGGCACCGATTGATGCCTCAGGGGGAGCACAGCCTCAGGTTTCCGGTACACTAGTATAAGGGGTGACAGGGTCACCATGCACAGCTTCAGGGTCACAGTCAGAGGGGGCAGAGGCTTTAGGTTCTTAGAGTGTTGAGACGAGTCCTGAGGCAATCACTCTTGGGCAGATAGACCTTACTTCTCCATTGACCACTTAAGGGAAGAGGAGACATAGATGGTTTCAGGAGACCCTTAAGGAGGCCATAGAGAACGTAGGGGAGCCCAAGAGCCAGATCAGAGAGAGTAGACCTCCAGTCAGATTCAGAGCATATTTGGCACTAGTGACGAGTATCATAGATACTGAGCCACAAACATTTGCACAGGCAGTGGACCAGCAGGTCTGGAGAGAGGCCATGGTAGAGGAGTATGACTCCATTGTGCGCAATGATGTTTGGGAGGTGATTCCGAGGCCAGTGGGGAAGTTAGTAGTGACTTCCAGATGGTTGTACAAAACCAAGTATGCTGCAGATGGCAACATAGAGAAACAAAAGGCCCGTTTTGTGGCGCGAGGCTTCTCTCAGATAGAGGGAGTTGATTATGATGAGACATTTGCACCAGTTGCGAGATACACCTTGATTAGGAGCATTATTGCCATAGCGATAGATATGGGTTGGAGCATTCATCAAATGGATGTGAAGACCACATTTTTGAATGGCTTTATAGATGAGGAGGTGTACATTGAGCAACCACATGGGTTTGAGGTGAGTGAGAGGGAGACTTACGTGTCTTTTGAGAAAGGCACTTTATGGTCTGAAGCAAGCTCCCCGAGCTTGGTATTCACGTATTGACACATACTTGCTTCAGATGGGCTTCGAGAAGACCGATGTTGATCCTAACCTCTATTGCATCATTAGAGGTGAGGACACGCTCATTCTCATTCTATATGTGGATGACTTGTTCATCACAGGAGCCGAGGATCTCATAGCTGAGTGCAAGCTGGGACTTGCATCAGAGTTTGAGATGAGTGATATTGGGTTGATGCATTATTTTCTGGGTATGGAGGTATGGCAGGAGGAGGGACACATATTTCTCGGGTAGGGGAAGTATGCTGCAGATATTCTGAGCAGATTTTAGATGGAGGACTGCAGACCTATGTCGACACTCATGATTACCAACTGGAAGAAGCTTAGTGCTTCAGATTCCCAGTTGGTAGATGCTACAGTTTACAGGCAGTTGATCGGTTCATTCATGTATCTGGTTAACACTAGATCAGAGATTTGTTTTGCCGTGAACACTCTCAGCCAACATATGGTAGAGCCGAGGAGTGTTCACATGATTGGGGCAAAACACGTGTTGAGGTACATTGCTGGGACAATTGATTTTGGCCTAGACTATATCAGAGGTGATGGGGTCAATTTGGTTGGCTACAACGACTCAGACTGGGCAGGATGTGCTACTGACAGGAGAAGCACCTCGGGGTGCTGATTTGGTTTGGGGTCAGGACTTGTTTCCTGGTTTAGCCGGAAGCAGAAGTCATTTGCTTTGAGTTCGGCCAAGGCAGAGTACATGGCGGCCAATCAAGCCAGTTGCGAGGCCATTTGGCTTCGTAAGATGCTGGTAGGATTATTTGGTCAGGAGATGCCACCGACTGTCATACACTGCGATAATCAGAGTTGTATCAATCTCTCTGAGAATCTAGTTTTCCATGACCAGTCGAAGCATATTGAGATCATGTATCACTTCATCCGTGATTGGGTTCAGAGAGGCGCAGTGCAGTTACAGTATATATGGACTGACGAGCAGATTGCAAACATCCTAACCAAGGCCCTGCCAAGGGGCAAACATGTCTACTTCAAAGACAAGATGGGCTTGGTGAGAAACACCTTCCTCGGTAATAGGGAGTGTTGAGATTATGTACCTTGGGAGGTGTTCCCCATGTGTTTGTGAGCTCCTAAACACATGTGGGAAGTACTATGTACTTTGTGCCTTGTACTTTATGTCTAATTTCACTTTGACTTAGGAGACTTAAGTCAAAAGTGAAATTTGGTCATTTATGCCTAAAATGACTATTAATTCACTTTGTGGGTGAATTAGGAGACATAAAGTGAACTTAGGGAACTTAACCCAAAGTGGGTTTTTGAGTGAGATTCTTTTGGAGATATCTCAACCTTTGATTAGATGGGAGATGGGATGATCTCAACCATTGATCATTTAGGTTTTCTTATGGAGGTTCAAGAGGGGCGCAAAGGGCAAGGAGGAGCTCATTCCTTCATTTGCTCACTTGGAGAGTTTGAGAGAGGGCATAGAGATGAGGTTTGTTGCATTGGATGAGGTTAGCTTGGGCGCTCCCTTCTATGGAGATAGCCAACAGGCTTAGGGCCTCGTTTATTTACTGAGGAGCTTCCATTGTTGAGGAGGGCGCATCAACAGTGGGGAGGTCTTAGAGAGCTCAGATTGTAGTGAGATCTATTTCAGAGGGAGGCTACACTTCAGTATCAGAGTACTGTGGAGGGGTTTTCTGTTCAGAGCTTCTAGTTGGCATTTGGCTCCATTTTAGTGGTCTTGGAAACATTTCTTGGGGGCGCACCATCCTAGGGCGCTCTTGCTTCATTTGGACTTGCATTTTAGCTTGGATCAAGCTGCTATTGTATTAGGTTCATCTATATTTTGTACTTGCTGTATTCCACCATCTATTCTCCTCATATATAGAGATATATTCCAAACTGGTTTTCCTCGGGGGGGTTTTATCCAGGGTCGTGTTGACCAAAAATACCTGTGTTAAATTTCATGCGTGTTAGAGTGTAGAACTACTGTATTTTCAGCTGTAAATATCTCTAGGTGTGTCACATTTATTTTAGTATGCATGTGCTAACCCTTGGTGACTAAAACTACATGCTAGAGTACCTAAAATTGTGAATGTAACCGTAACAAATCAGCAATAAGTTCCTGAATTGTTGGCTATCCTAAAACAATAGCAAAACCTTCATTGACAGTTGAAACTTAGAGCCAACTTGAGGTCAAAGACAAACCTAGTTGGCAGCTTGATAGGACCTGGAAAATCTTCAAAAACCATGTGTTGTTTCCAATACCATCAACTGATTTCCCCAAACCATGTGCACGAGAGAGAGAGTGCGCCCTAGGAGAATGTGCCAACCTCTTCAACAATAAAATAATCATGAATGCCTTGGAAATTATGCCCAAGAGAGGAGAGATCGATAATAAATCCTCAAATAACCTCCAAATAACCCCTTCAAGTGTGAACAACTACCAAGTGAAGTAGGGTGCTCAAGCCATTAACCTCCAAGGTAATAAAATGGATCAATTTAACCATTAAATGGTTAAATCGACGTCAAAATATGTCTGCACAAAGGTTAATGCTCAAATAAAATCTTAGTCCAACCTCGTAATAGTCACCAATTGATTAAATCAACATGAACATGTGTGTCAATGATGGGGGTGTGTTTCAATAAGTGTTGTACCATGGAAATAAGTTGTATCCCTTAGCAAAGACCACCATGATAACAATATAATGAAAAAATAGAAGATCCACCTAAGTTTGAACCTAGGGTGCACCACCAAAGGACTATAACATGGTAAAGCCTCATCAAACCTTAGGAAAAGGCTTGATCATCAAAGATGTATGTAGTACCACCCCACTCTAACTCAAACTTAGGAAAAAGTACATCCACAAGGGTACTTGTTATCGCACAATTTGTACTTGTCCAAGCCGAAGACAAGTAAATCAAATCTTGCGTAACTACAAGATAACCCACCACTGTCACCTTAGTAGGAAATCCCCACGTTTTAGGGATGGATGAGGCCCATCCTAGGGGAGGCGTTCTTGGTAACCTCAAGGGATTAGAGAGCAAGGATGCTAGCCAAGTTTGGAGGTCCCTCTCACTGGTTACCTAAGTCAAAAGTCTGTCTGTGAAATTGAGGAAAGAAAAAGGTGTTTTGGGTACCTACCTGGAACAAGAACAATTGGAGCATATATATATATATATATATATATATATATATATTGATTTCCAAGTACAAGTATGCCATATAACCTCATAAGACAATAGACAACATAAATATATGATGGCTGATGTAAAATTGCAGCAAAGTAACAGTTTATAACAGCCAATAAAGTTTTGTAATAGCCACAAGAAATATAGATCAGAATTGCATGAAATCATAGTAGAAATTTAGCATTTATCAATAGATCAAGTAGCACTTATCACAAGCAATTTCCGAGTATGTTAGCTAGTGTATGCAATAAATTACGACAGTTAGGATGGCTGTAGCAAAGATTTGCAACAACAGCAACATAATTAGTAAGTTAGACTAAACTAGGGTTAGAGAAAGTTAGTGAAAGTCTTAGAGAATGGTGTATGAGAGTTTGTTTGATCAAAATCCTTCACAAGAGCAATAAAAATCAGTGCCTGTTTGGGCTATGGAGTCATTTATAGCCGCAATATAAGTTGGAGAAATAATGATGATAATAATGTCTAAGGATTTTGAGATGAAGTTTGAGGTGCTAGCACCTTAGGGCCTCAAGCTTTGTTGCCGTCCTTATGCACACTTGCAGACGTGAGCTAAGTCCTGCTCACTTAGTGTGCCCTCGGAGATACAATGTCTAAGTCCCAGCCCACACTGTCACCTTGACTGGAAGCTTCTTCCTTCTAGGCTTACTCCTAGGGAAGCCAAGGGGGGTAGTCCCTAGTTACTGAGTTAATTTTAATTACAAGGTTCTAGGAGTTAGTTTCAAATGATTATAGGCCAAGGGGAAAACTAGCCTAATATGACAAGCAACAATGCAAGTGCAAGTCTATGTCTAAATGCAAAGTCAGCCCTTTCCCTAAGTCAACTAAGGACTAGTGCCTAAGGTTGGGCGATGGGGTCAACTATGTGTAAGGGTGGTTCGTTACAAGAAGTTTACAATTTAATCAAATCAAACTACCCAAAACCCCAAGATTAGGATTACTTGCAAGTTTGTACAAGTTTACAATAAATACAAGATATACAAGAGATGTAAGAAATACAATAATTTCACACCCTAGGGCCAAGCATGCCCCAAGTGGCACTTACTCCACTTGGACTGTCTTCACTGGCATCTAACCACTCAAGCACTTAAGGATCAAAACAAGTGATGCCTCCCCAAGTGGGATACTCAATCACTTGCTAATCCACACCACAACAATGATCAATTCACAAGATATATCAATGATACTCAAATAATCACATCAACATGAAAGATAAAACACTTAGTTGTAAGTAAAAGATATAGCAATGGGATTATCACATGTATTGTTTGCCTATCGATACATCTACTTCCCCCCAAACATACACAATGTGATCTATGCAACTAATGTACTTTCTTAATAATTTTATGTTCCCAACCCCCTAACTAGATTTGTGTCTTAACTTCTAATTCCACCAAATAACTGCCCGGTGCTCAAGATACTGGGCTTTGAACCCCAACCTAGCTTCCAAGGTCAGCCCGTCACTTCACCATAATAAGAAGTAGTCTGAGAGGGGATCTCTCCAACGAAATCACGGGACGGTCCCCCGCCACTTCCCCCAAAGACTGGCCCTCTTACCCGTTTTAGATGTCAGAAATAGTTGTCAAAGACCCCTAAAATGTTACTAAGTGTTGTTAGGACCTCCCGGTGGGTCTTTAAAGTGTGTTGGGTGTATTTTAACAAATTTTAGATACTTTTATTTTAGTGATTTAGCGAATGGCCGTGAGCAAAAGTTATCCAAAACGTGTGCTTAAAAGAAAATGCTTATACCATCATCATCACATAAAGAGATATAGCAATATTGTAGCAAGTGTTTAAACCATCAATGTAACATCACATGAAAGATACTCAAAAGATATTAACCATGTAACCGTGAACTATAAACCATGTAATGATACTTGAAAGGGAAAGAGAGATTAAACTTTAAAGCATTTAGATGTTTAAACCATTAGCATGATGATGTGAGATAAAGATGTTTGCAATGTGTTAAGATGTGTATGAGCTCAAAAGATAAATGAGTTAGAGCATGAAAATGAGTTTTAAACCAT
>JASDQU010437277.1:256184-267139 GCA_032191745.1 Picea mariana | reverse complement strand
AACGAAGGACAAGCTGCTGGCCTACCCCTCAGGCAAGAACTATCTTGATAATGCTAACAAACATTATTAGATTGATTTATTAAACAAATAAAGGAATGAGAGATAAGTTAATCTAAGTGTTATATTGACAAAAGAATAGCTAACTAAACTAGGTTACTTTTATGAGCTCAAACTATTTAGAAAAACTTCAGGAATTTGCAAGAAATGAAGGAGAAGAGAGGAGAAATGTCACCCAAGTCAAGGAGAGTGCTTGGGAAGCCTCCAAGGTGTTGCATGCAGCTTGACCCTTCAAAGTATTACGCTGTCCTGCAAAATCAGCAAGCAAAAGCTTGCTGGAAATGCTGCAAAACACCAAGAAAAGTGAGAAATTTTCTGTGTATGCACAGAAAATTTCCAGCCAACAAATATAGTATAAAAATTGAAATTTTGACCTCCCTAAAGCTAAAGTATGAGCTGAAAAATATATTGAAATGACTGCAGAAAAAAGATATGATAAAAGAAAGAGATTTTGGAGTTTTTGAAAGCTACAAGGGTAGACTCCTCGCCGAATACTATCCCAAGTGAAGCCTTTGAAATGACCTGCAAAAGCTTAGTGCAAACGTGTATATGGCATAGATAGTTTTCTTAAACAACACTAAGAAGAGATCACTACAATCCTAGGTTATTCAAGATAAAACATAAACTAGCAATGACAACATTCAACTAGCTTACCCAAGCAAGACAACTTGAACCCAAGATCTATCACCATAAACAAATTGACAAAAGTGAGCAATATCACCTCATATGAATGGAGTGTAGAAGATAAYTRTAAACACACCAATGATCCTCCAAAGMTTTTTCTTATTACCAAAATATGAGAGCAATGAGATGGATGGCAATGTGGCAAGAGCAAGAAGATGGAGTTGTGAAAAATTTCAGCATAATAGTGTTAGCAAAAGATTTGGTGAGAAAAGAGGGAGTGAGAGGTCTCTTAAATAGCTTGAGAAGCTAAAGAGACCCCTCTTGGATCTTCAACACTTGTCAAAGATCCAAGGGAAGACAACTCATAAGAAAAAAACATCCAATGAGATAAAAGGCTTTTAGGGTAAGGGGAAAAGGAAAAAGGATGGATAGAAAGGGGATAAAGCAAGTAAGTTTAAACAAAAAGAAGCAAGAAGACCCATGCATGGGTGAAGGAGGAGACCCACGTACTAATTTAAAAAAAAAAGAATGCTTTTATTCCATTTTGTAAGAGATGTTTCCACTTTTCAAAGGGATAGAGCGTGAGTCTTCAAGGGAAGGCGTGAGGTAGCTTGGAGGAGTGTGAGTTGAGGCCCACGTTTTAAATTGCAAGCGATTGGTTGAGTAAGTGAAAAAGGGGGGATCCATAACTCATACAAATGAGTTATTACATTAATTAAAACTCAATGCATGCTCACGTGGGGAAAGGGGGACGTGAGGGAACCCATGTAGGTAAGTGAGGGAGTAGAGGCCCACGTGAGGGAGAGGTGAGGTAAAACGTTTTTTTAAAATTAAATGAATCTTTAATTATTAAGTGGGAAGAGGGGCGCACCTCATGAGGAGGGGCCCAAAACGTTTTAATAAATGATTAATTTATTAAATGTGAAGAGGGTAGTATGTATGAGGGATTTAATTAAAAATTAATTTAATTAAAGATGGTTTTTTAAAAAAGTGGGCAAGGAAATTAATTAAAAATCAATTTTAATCAATGGGGGGTTTAAAAGGTGGGTTATAATGTAAATGAAAAGGTGAATTAATTAAAAGGTGGGTAGAAAGGGTAGGTATTTAATTAAAAATTAATTTTAATTAAATGTGGTTTAAAAAGATGGATAAAGGGTAAGGGAAATAATTAAAAATTAATTTTAATTAAAGATGGGTTTAGAAGGGTAGGTGAAGGTTAGGAATAGTTTAGGTGGGGTATCTAATCACTACTGCCATCTTTCCACCTTGCACTCACTCACAAACTCAAAATTTACAATGTTTTTATGACATTTTAATAATGTCATCTTAGCAATTAAAATTGCTGTTTTTGCCCTAACTGACTCTTAAGTGGACTAAGACATAGCAAACTTAGTCCGACTGAGTTGAAACTTGGTCCATGGGTGTAGAGAGTGCTATTCCATTCATTTTGAGCACAAATACCCCTATCTTTCTCCCAAAGACGAAGTTTTTACAATATTAAGCTCAAAAAATAATTAATTAATTAAATTTTAAATAATTTAATTAATTAAAAAAAAAACTACTCTAGACTCGACGGAATTCCACGAAACTTCAGACACTGTCTAACATGGTCATTTACAATATTCCTAAAAGGTTACTCAATGAACGAGACCATCAGAGCGCCTTCCACCACTTTGGAGGAAGCCTGTGGAGGGAAAAACTCAAGGGAAGTCGGCCAGGAGCTTGTTTGGTCGACAACCAGAGGATAAAAAACCCTCGATGAAAGGAACTCCCCTGATGTCAACATCCAAGGTACCTGACCTAACTATGATCCATGCAGACATTATTACATTATAAACCCACGCAGGGGTGCGGAAATCCTGTTTACAAAAATTTAAGTGCTGGGGTATATGATACCTAGTAGAACCATCTTTGTCTTCAACATAGATAAACCTTCATGATATATGAGTTGACCCCTGTGCTGAATAGATCTCAAAAGATGAATTTTGTTAGAGAACAAACTCTTTTGGGCTCTAGCGAATTCTTCTTCTTCCTTGGACTCTTGAAATATATAGCAACAAGTTTTTAGAACAAAACTCCTAAAGTGCTAGCACTTTAGGGATTTAGGAGCCTACTCTACACAAGATTCTCTTAACAATTAAATAGGTGGAATGATCTAGAGAAATGAGGAAGCACCTTATGCTCCTATCCTAGGGTTTTAAGCAAGCAATATCAAAATCTCCAATATGAACAAGTAAAATTTACCATAAACATTCAATGCAATGAAATGAAATTGCAGATTTTACTTCACCAAGAATAATCAAGCACAAACCCTAGTTGCAGAATTTTCCACCAAGAATTAGCCAAGAAAGATCCAAAACTTGCTCCTCCAAGTCTAGCACATTAGTAAAAGAGACCAATATTGCCAAAGAGGGCGAAAATTTCAGTCCTCCTCTTGTGTGAGAGGAATTAGTGTAATCTCAAAATGAAATGCCAAGAGGTGTATTTATATCACCTCTTTGGCCTAAAACGTCAACTTTAAAAATATAATAGGGTCAACCTTTAGAATTTTTGCTTACAATTACAAAAATTCAAATTTTACATAAAGTAACCTTGAAAAGCTCCATCAAGGTGACGTTGAGGTGGAAGTGTGCAACGCTAGGCCTCCAAAGGCCATCCATCATGCCACATGTGCCAAAACATCACATCATAACCCTCCTCCATCAAAGCATCAAGCCCTAAGTGACGTCATGGGCTAGTAGGGTGACGTCCAAGCCTCCAAAGGTTAACATCTAGGTGGAAAGATTTGGGAGATCATCTCCTAGCCAATGCCAGAGTGACTCTAAAGGCAACGATATCCTTCTTCAAGGTGCAAATGATCATCACAAGGTTGCCCCAGACGTGGGTCTTAGCATCCATCCTTGGACTCCATAGCCCTCATGAAGGTCTGAACGAAGTCACATCCTCATGAGTAGGTGTCCATCGGGCGAGGTCCTTCAAAGACAAACATATGCACCCTTCAAGGGTCCATAAGTCACCAGAAGCATGCCAAGTAAGCCACATCTAATAATGGAACCACCCAAACATGTGCATCAAACCGCTCTTTTCAAACTAAACAAATGCTCGAAGACCTGATACAATTTGTCAAATTTAGGTATGGGAGGTGTTGACCGCCTCTTCAACTAGGGGGTCAACTCCATATACCATGAAGATATGCATCATCAGATGCAAACATGTTGAAGACTTTTTGGTTCTACATGGCATTTTTTGCTCCAGCACAGTTTTGTAAGCGGGATTACCGCACCCCTGCGCGGGTTTATAATGTAATAGGTCTACATGGATCATGTTAGGTCAGTTGCCTTAGGGTTTCTTCATTAGGAGAGTTCCTTTCGCTGAGTGTTTTTTATCCTCCGGAGGTTAATGTGGCCTAACCAGATGGGTTAATCTCCCTTGAGTTTTTCACTCCCACCCAATAAATCCTCCAAAGTGGTGAAAGACGTTCTAATGAAGTCATTCCTAGGTAGCTAGTGTTTAGGAATGTTGTAAATGACCATGTAAGACATCATGCGAAATTTCGCGGAATTCCGTCAAGTATAGCTAGGTTTTTTTTAAGGTTTCAAATTAATTAATTGATTAATTAATTAATTAATTTTGGGTATTTAATGTAAAACTTAGGTCCCGGGATCTTTGATGGGGGTATTTGTACTCAAAAGAAAGCTAATGAGACCCCCTAAACCCATGGACCAAGTTTCAACTCAGTCGGACAAGTTTTGCTAGGTTTTTTGTCTGCTTAGGAGTTTTTCGGGAAAATGACGATTTTAATTGCCAAACCCAGGACATGGGCAAATGTCAATTTTGTAATAGTAAACCAAAAACAGTGAAGTTAGTGTGGCATTAATGATGCGAGGGACCCCTAACTTATCCCTAACCATTACCTACCCTTTCTACCCACCTTTTAATTAACTCACCTTTTCATTTTAATTATAACTTACCTTTTAATCTCCCACTTACGTAACCCATATGGAGTATGTCCCCCTTTTCAAATTAATTTTGGAATCCCACCTTTAATTAAAGCCTGGGTCCTTCTTTTATTGCTTGGTCCCTCTCCCATCCACGTCCCACATGAGAGTGTGGACGTCACACTCTAAACCCACGTACCTCTCCTTAGCTCACGTACTCGTTGAAGTTTACGTCCCCCATTCCCATGTGAGCTTTTGTTAGCTCTTTTAAATGGTCGTGGGTCCCCTCTCCCAATCCTACGCCCCTCCTCACCTTTCCACGTCCTTCCTCAAACTTGTGTCGCTCACACTCCTCCCACACTTCACCTCACGTCCCCCACACGTCCTCACTCAACCCTCACGCTTTTCCCCTTTATTACTCACACACTTCCCTTTTGTAAATTGGTTAAAGCCCATGGACGATGGAAACATCCTCCATAAAAGCTTGCAACACCCTTTTAGTTGGTACGTGGGCCTCCTCTTAGCTCATACGTTTCCTCCTTTTCTTGCTTTCTCCTCATCCCATCACCTTCCTGCCATTTCCCCTCACCCTAAAAGCTTAGTCCCTCATTGGTTGCTTTAACCTTTTGAGTTGTCTTCACCTTTGGATCTTTGACACTTGTCAAAGATCCAAGAGGGGTCTCCTTAACTTCTCAAGATATTTAAGAGACCTCTCACTCCTTCATTCTCACCTTTCATTATTGCACTATTATGCTACTAGTTTCTCACCATCCCACTCTCTATATCTCTCTCATTATTGCCGTATTTCTTCACTGGTGTTGTTCTTGAAGGGCTTGTGGCAATTAGTTGCCACAACCTCTTCCCATTGGATAATAAAAGGAAATAGCTTTGGAGGACTCAAAGAGCTCAAGACTTGTCTGGATTCTTTACATGATTATGAGGTGAAATTGTTTTTGTTTTAAATATTATTGTGATTATAGATAGATTGTTGGGTAAATTAGTTTACTTGGCTAGGCTTAGTGATTGTATAATTGCTAGCTTATATGATTCACATCTACCAGTGATAGAAATTAGTTTATATTATTAGTGTTTTCAATCATCGTCTATTCATCTCACGTTTTGTTTAAGACTTGCAGATTACTTCAAGGGGAAGCTATTGGGATAGATCCAAGCACGGATTTACTCTTACTTCTCATTTACACTGCAAAATATTTTCTGATTATTTCCATGCTCTTCCATTTCTGATTTTAGTAGCTAATAGGCTTAGTTAGGTCAATTAAATGAAATATCCCTGATCCCGCCGATCGAGATATTTGCTACTGATCTACTATTCTGTCTTGCAGATACGATACACTGGGGGTTTCTGGATGCGTTTCAGTTGTATGTTTGAGATCTTAATGGTTATTGCATGTGCATGTGGGTTATTACATGTGCATGTTGGTTATTACATGTGCATGTTGCATATTTAAGGTTTAAACAACAGATAAAGGATGCATGCAAAAGTAGAGAACATCAACTGCCCAATATCATGTATAATAACGGTTCGAGCATGGAAATACAATAGCCTACTGGAAATATAGAATATAAACGTCAGTCAGATCTCATGGATCAGTATTGGAGCACAATCAAATAACATAAAAATACCCGTGATCAAAAGATGATAGCAGATCTGATGCATGCACGGATAGATCGGCAAAAATACGCGATTCTGGAGAAATACGGTAACCGCTACCAGCTAGAAAACTCGTCCGGAAGAATGGACCGTCGGAATGCGTCGAAAACTGCTCCAATAGAAGTGCCCTGGCCTCTAGACTGAAATGGATGAGTATCGGATCTCGGATCCGGTCTCTAAGGTATTGGATCTAGACCCCTGGGGGGTTTGCGCACCTCCTGGAGCACTGGATGCGCCCAACAGGATTCCACCAACAGAATCTGCTGCTATATGGCTCAAAACGATCGCCTCGCCAAATAAGGAAATGGGTCGAAAGGATCTGTCCAGATCTGCTCTGAAACTTTGCATGCAACACCAAATGTCTGTCAGGAAGAGCTGCGCCCTAAATGGCTGAGTGGGTCGATCTGCAAGATTCCACCGTCAGAATTTGATGATAGATGGCTCAATAGAAGCGCCCTGGCTGGATCTCAAATGGGTTGGAAGGAAACTGCAATCTGGATACGGATCTCGTGCAACTCTCCAAACCCTCAAACTAGCTTGCGCCCTCACTGGCTGAGCTGCGCACTCTGCAATGGATACTCCTGAGTAGTACAGTGAAATACCTGGATGGTATCTCCGATGGGCTAGGGTGTGTCTCTCAACACCGAAACCGATCAATGGTGGTGGTTTCCTCCAGAAATCCACAAAACAGTAAGGTCGACTCTCCTCCTCCTCTGGGAACTCCCAACATCAAATCATAACAATGCATAATGAGGAATTAGGTCAAATTCCTCCCTTTATACCTTTCCCAATCTAATTCACCATTGACCTCACTTAAGCTAGGCACTTTTCCTCCTAAAGTGATTTATTTGTCAATTAAGTCCCCCTTTAACACCTTTTCATTCTAATTCTTCGTTGACTTAGGTTTAAGTGACTTTTCCCAAGTATTTTGGCTTAATTCATCGTTTAGCCATCAATTTCTCCTTATTTCTCCATCTTGTTCCCTGTTTGTGCCTGACTATAGTCTACGGGAACATATAGACTACTAAGTCACTCCCTGCTGGCCTACTCTTGGGAACAGGACATCACAGTCCTCCCTTCCCGAGATTGCTTGTCCTCAAGCAACATCAATCTTGGGTGCTGCAAGATATGCTCTCCCTCCCATGTGGCATCCTCCACTGGAAGACCCCTCCATCTAACCAAGCACTCTCTGATGATCCTGCTCCTCAATCTGCGCTCTCTCTGCTCTAGTATCTCCTCTGGCACTAGTTCCAACTGACCCTCCTCATCCAAGGGTGGCAACTCCTGTGAAATGCTAACCTGTTGTCCCATAGCCTTTTTAAGGCAAGAGACGTGAAAGACGTTATGAATCTTGCTACCTTCCGGTAGCTCTAGCTCGTATGCCACCTCGCCTATCCTCTTGATGACTCTGTAAGACCCGTAGAACTTCGACTTCAACTTCTCTACTCCGCTCCTCTTCAAGGAGGACTGCTGGTATGGCTGTAATTGCAGGAAAACCAATCCCCTACCTCAAAACTGCGCTCAACTCTGTGTTGGTCTGCATATATCTTCTGTCGATTCTGAGCTGACTGCAAGTTCTCCTTTGCTGATTGAAGAATCCTTTGACTCTCCTCCACCCAATTCTTGGCCCCCGGGACCCTGCTGTCCCCAAACACAATCTCTATAAAGCAGGGTGCATCGTATCCATACAATGCCCTGAACGGTGACATCCTGATAGACATATGGTAAGTTGTGTTGTAGCAATACTCACCCATATGTAACCATCTCACCCAAGTGCGTTGCTGCCCCCCCACGTAGTTCCTCAGATACCCTTCCACCCATTTGTTGACGATCTCTGTCTACCCATCTGTCTGTGGGTGGTAGCTGGTACTCGTGGCTAGCTTTGTGCCTGCCAATCTGAAAAGCTCCTGCCAAAATGCGCTGATGAAGCGCCCATCCCTATCACTGACTATCTGCCTGGGTAACCCGTGCAACCGGAATACCTCCCTGAAAAACAACTCTGCTACCTGTATGGCCTTGTAGTCTGTGGGTATGGCGAAGAAATGTGCGAATTTGGTCAGTCTGTCGACCACCACAAATATACAGTCCTTTCCCTGCACTCTAGAGAGGCCTGTATTGAAATCCATGGAAATGCTCTCCCATTTCTGCTCTAGAATGGGTAGAGGTTGTAGTAGCCCTGCGGGGTGTGTCTGCTCGGACTTGTTCTGCTGACAAGTCGTGCACTCTCGTATGTGTTTCAGCACATCATCCTTGAGACCCTTCCATGAGAATCTCTCCTTGATCTGCCTATAAGTTTTGAAGTACCCCTGATGCCCTGCTGTTGGCAAATCACGACACACCTTCAGAATCTTCCCCTTAAGGGTGGATTCTGGAACCAAGTAGATCCGGTTCTTGTAGAAAATGACCTCATCAAGAACCCGATATCTATCATCAATCACTTGTCCGTTCATCACCTCACAAACAAATTTGTTTTTGGAGTATTCCACCAACAAATGAGCTTTCCAATCTGTACAAATGTCCATCATCGAACATCTTGCTGGCCTCTTGGACAAGGCATCTGCCACGATATTCCTTTTTCCCTTGACATACTCAATATCAAAGTCAAAGGCTTGGATCTTTGAGACCCACTTCTGCTGCCTCTCACTGAGGTCTTTCTGGTCAAGGAAATACTTGAGACTGTTATGATCAGTCTTCACTACAAACCTGCTGCCAACCAGATACTGCCTGAATTTGGTTAAAGCATGCATGATCGCTAGCATCTCCTTGTCGTAAATAAGATAGAGTCTCTCCGACTCGTCGAGCTTCCTGCTCTCAAACACAATGGGGTGGCTCCCCTGCATCAAGACTGCTCCAATCCCCACCCCTGATGCGTCGCACTCTAAGACGAATGGCTGAGAAAAGTCTGGAAGGGCTAGAACAGGGCATGTGCTCATAACCTCCTTCATTTTGTTGAATGTCTGTTGTGATTCCTCTGTCCAATGAAGAGCACCCTTCTTTGTCAAGTCTGTGAGTGGTGCTTCCAACTGTGAAAAACCCTTGACAAACCGCCTGTAGTAACTGCATAACCCAAAGAATCCTCTCAACTCTGTGAGATTCTTGGGCATTGGCCAATCCACGATGGCTCTAATCTTTTCCTGGTGAACCTGTACTCATTGCCCACTGATGATATGCCCTAAGTACAGTAGTTCCCTCATGCCAAATTCACATTTGGATTCCTTGGCATATAAAGACTGTGCCTTCATAATATCCAAGACCTTCCCCAAGTGTGCTAAATGCTCATCCCATGTCTTGTTGTAGATCAATATATCGTCGAAGAATACTAGAAGGTACTTTCTCAACTGTCCTCTAAAGATATGGTTCATGCAAGACTGGAAAGTGGCTGGTGCGTTGGTCAGTCCAAACGGCATGACCAAGAACTCAAAATGTCCGAAATGGCATCGGAACGCTGTCTTCTCAATGTCCTGCTCCCTGATGCTGATCTGATGGTATCCTGAACGTAGATCAATCTTAGTGAAGAAGACTGTCCCATGTAACTCATCCATCAGCTCATCTATGCGTGGAATGGGGTAACGATTCTTGATCGTTTTCTTGTTGAGCGCTCGGTAATCGATGCACATCCATAATGTGCCATCCTTCTTCAGTACCAGTACTACTGAAGATGCAAAAGGACTCCTGCTGGGCCTGATATGCCCCATAGTGAGCAATTCTTTGATTGCTTTCTCAATTTTATCCTTAAATTTCTTGGGGTGTCTATAGGGTGCTGTAATCACCGGTGTAGCCCCTGCCTCTAACTCAATCATGTGCTCAAAACCCCTATCTGGCGGTCTCCCTGGTGGTATCGGCCCAAATACTGGCTCATAACATCCCAGAAGTTCTCTGATCTGTGGATGGTATTGCTCCCTACCCTCTGAGTCTTTTCGCGTGGTGATCCAACACTCTGCTGCCTAAGCCACATCACCATGACAAAAAATCCGCTCCATCCTCTTTGTCGATACTGCTCGAGGCGCCCCTGTAGACATGCCTCTCAACACAACTCTTGATCCACTGGCGTCTCTGAAGCTCATGGTCAACGTCTGATAGTTGAACCCAATCTCCCCCAATGAATATAACCACTGTACTCCCAACACGGCATCCGTATCTGATAGGTCAACTACATAGAATGTGTCAGTCAGGGTGTAGTTGCCTAGTTTGACCTCTAGGTCAGGGATCATGTCCAAGCATGTCATCGTGTATCCATTAGCCACTGCCACATGGAATCTCTCAAACTCCTCTATGCGTAACCCCCTTCTGGCTACTAAGGATGCATCTATGAAGTTGTGGGTGGCCCCACCATCAACTAAAGCTGTCATGCGTTGCCCTTGAGCCTGAGAGTGTTGTACCTGGGTATTCCTGAAAGGGTGGCTATGGTTTCCCCTTTCACCTCTCTACGAAGTTTTGCCTCCTCTTGGGGCTGGGCCCTTGCCGGTATCTGAGGTTTCTTCGGCTGCTGCTCTGGCTCATGAGTGGTCTCAGTTTCTGAATCACTGTCTGTCGGTGCCTGAATATCCTCATCCTCCTCCTCACTGCCTGATTCCACTTCAATATAGTGGATCTGTCCCTTCCCCATGCATCTATGCCCGGGGACCCAAGGGTCTCTGCAGGAGAAGCAAAGCTTCTTCCTCATC
>JASDQU010437277.1:239079-253872 GCA_032191745.1 Picea mariana | reverse complement strand
TTTGAGATCTTAATGGTTATTGCATGTGCATGTGGGTTATTGCATGTGCATGTTGGTTATTACATGTGCATGTTGCATATTTAAGGTTTAAACAACATATAAAGGATGCATGCAAAAGTAGAGAACATCAACTGCCCAATATCATGTATAATAACGGTTTGAGCATGGAAATACAATAGCCTACTGGAAATATAGAATATAAACGTCAGTCAGATCTCATGGATCAGTACTGGAGTACAATCAAATAACATAAAAATACTCGTGATCAAAAGATGATAGCAGATCTGATGCATGCACGGATAGATCGGCAAAAATACGCGATTCCGGAGAAATACGGTAACCGCTACCAGCTAGAAAACTCGTCTGGAAGAATGGACCGTCGGAATGGGCCAGAAACTGCTCCAATAGAAGCGCCCTGGCCTCTAGACTGAAATGGATGAGTATCAGATCTCGGATCTGGTCTCTAAGGCGCTGGATCTGGACCCCTGGGGGGTTTGCGCACCTCCTGGAGCACTGGATGCGCCCAACAGGATTCCACCAACATAATCTGCTGCTATATGGCTCAAAATGATCGTCTCGCCAAATAAGGAAATGGGTCGGAAGGATCTGTCCGGATCTGCTTTGAAACTTTGCATGCAACACCAAATGTCTGTTAGGAAGAGCTGCGCCCTAAATGGCTGAGTGGGTCGATCTGCAAGATTCCACCATCAGAATTTGATGATAGATATCTCAATAGAAGCGCCCTGGCTAGATCTCAAATGGGTTGGAAGGAAACTGCAATCTGGATACGGATCTCGTGCAGCTCTCCAAACCCTCAAACTAGCTTGCGCCCTCACTGGCTGAGCTGCGCACTCTGCAATGGATACTCCTGAGTAGTACGGTGAAATACCTGGATGGTATCTCCGATGGGCTAGGGTGTGTCTCTCAACGCCGAAACCGATCAATGGTGGTGGTTTCCTCCAAAAATCCACAAAACAGTAAGGTCGGCTCTCCTCCTCCTCTGGGAACTCCCAACATCAAATCATAACAATGCATAATGAGGAATTAGGTCAAATTCCTCCCTTTATACCTTTCCCAATCTAATTCACCATTGACCTCACTTAAGCTAGGCGCTTTTCCTCTTAAAGTGATTTATTTGTCAATTAAGTCCCCCTTTAACACCTTTTCATTCTAATTCTTCGTTGACTTAAGCTTAAGTGACTTTTCCTAAGTATTTTGGCTTAATTCATCGTTTAGCCATCAATTTCTCCTTATTTCTCCATCTTGTTCCCTGTTTGTGCCTGACTATAGTCTACGGGAACATATAGACTACTAAGTCACTCCCTGTTGGCCTACTCTTGGGAACGGGACATCACATTAAAACACTATAATTTTTTGGTTTATACATGTTCGAAATTTCTGCCTAAAAACAGAAATTTCATAACATCTTTTGAGTGTGTTGCAGCTCAAATCAACAAGCAATAGCTTGCTGATTTTTGCAGGTTCTCGCCAGGACAAGAGGGCATACTGCTCAATTTCGTGCACAACACACCCTCAAACAACTCCTCTCATTGTGGTAAATGTTTCTCCTTTCCTTCTATACTCTAAATCACTGTAAAGCAAACCCAAAGAAGTTGTACCCAAGTGGCTTGCATTCCTTCCCTTTTCGTCTTATTTTTGCAAGTTTTAGATTAGATCTCTTTCGTTTATTTTTCTTGCTTAGTTTAACTAGATTAGTTGTGATTTCTACATGCATGCCTAACTTAAAATAATCTAGAGTAGATCTCATAACATATGCTAGCTTAGAGCCCGTGGAGGCACTGTGGATCTTTGTTTTAAGTTTATTTTACCTTGCATGCAATCTTTAATTTCTTAAAGCTTCACCCATCACACATGTATGCGCTAATTGGTGAAGTAACTTTTCGATTCTGTGTTTTACTATACATGCAAGCAATTGATTTTTAAGTCTTCCATCTTATGTATATGCATGCGAGTATCGATATCTTAAGGGCTTAATCAATTTTTTTACTTTCTGTAAGTTGTTTATTTTGCTTTATATTTCACATGCAGTAATCACACTAAAGCTTTCAACTTGCATTCTTTTGGTTCAAGGGCTTCTGCCTTCATTTTTATAGTTCTCAGTTTCACAAAGCTATTTTAGTTCTTAACATTTACACACAACAACTCAACACTTAAGAACTCATTTTGCAACTTCTTTGTTTAAAGACATCAGCCTTCTTATCTTTCAGTTTCAATATTTTGGCAATCCTTTGTTGAGCAAGCTACAAGCACTCAATCACACTTCACAATATTTAGCTCATAGATCTAAAATTCATTAACTAGACTTAATCAGACACCTTAACTCATCATCTTCGCCACTTAAAAACTGGGGTTTTGAGGAAAGCCACGGAAATTTTCCAGAGTACTCGGCCTTAGGGTTGACCTGTGAAGCTAGGGTAGGCCTCGTTGCCTCACTTCTTGAGCATCCAACAACCACTTGGTAATAGGGGGAGGAGAGTTTTGGGTTGACACGTAGATAGGGCTAAAATTAATTCCAAACTTAACCACTTAATTCAATTTTCAGTCTACAACACCAAGCAATACAGTTACACACTTGCAAGTTCACTGATCTCACTGTCTTTCAATTTACATTTATACGCAAGTTATCATTTATGTGTTGTAGAATTATTACTTAAGTGGTTATATTTCTTCATCTGGAGCACTTTACTTTCAAAGCTTTCATTTTTATTTTGTTCCTTTATCTTGTGGTGTAATCCTTCAAGAAGTCGCATCCACCTGGAGGCATTCTTTTGATTGGGTCTTAAGTGCTTTGCGTCTCTTGGCCATTGAAAAGCAGTCCAACGGAACTCTATCTGTTGTGAGCATGCTTGGCTTCATGTGTTGATGATTGCTTTATCTTGAGTATCTTTAATTCCTGCACATGCAAGTAAAGTTGTTATTATATTGTCTATCTTGTATCTAGTCTTAATCTGTATATCTGATATATTCTTTTGTATCTAATTGTATCTGTCTTATTGTAATTCTTTGTAACTTATCTTGTAACGAACATTCCCCCTAACATAGTTGACCCCACTGCCCAATCTTAGGCACTAGTCTTAGTTGCCTTAGGAAAATGTCTGACTTTCATACTTAGATAGTTGCATCTTGCATTTGCTGATTGACATCTTAGGCTAGATTTCCCTTAACCTTTTAACTAATTAAAATCAACTCCTAGAACACTTAATCGTAAATCTCATCTAGTAACTAGGGTCTACCCCCCTTGGCTTCCCTAGGAGTTAGCCTAGACGGAAGAGGTTCAAGTCAAAGTGACAACGTGGACTTTGAACCTAGGCATTGTGCCTCCGAGGACACACTAAGTGAGCAGGACTTAGCTCACATTTGCAAGTGTGTATAAGGATGGCAACAGGAGGGGTGTCAAGGCACCCTATTGTGTTAGTCATTCCCCAAGTCAACGGTGTTTCCCAATGGAAACCTACCTAAGTCATGTATGAGTATGAGGTGGAGTGGGGTAATACTTCTAGACATAGGGTTCATGACATACAAGGGTTCGTATTGTCTCATTTATGGGTGCCTTTGTAGAGGGTGTGCTGACCTTCGTCCATGATGAACCTTTTTTGCAAGCCCATTCATTGCCATTAATTATTAGAGTTCGAACATTGAGTACTTGTTAACCCCTAGATTTTCACCCTTTAAAATATTGCGGGTTAAGAGCCAACAAGCACTATTTTGGCTGGCATTCTGAGATTCTCCCAGAGTTTAGCACTTGTGTTGAGCAAGAGGTTGGTTCCCATCAGAGGCAGGTATATGATTAGTACAAGGTTATTTTGTTCAGAGTTAGAGTTAGCTTGGTTTCCCAGGCATTTGAGAGAGATGTCTATACACAACATGTGTTGCTACTTTTTAGGAGACATGGTTTGAGTGCGTCTCTTGACAGTTTGGAGCAGTTCTGAGCGTATAGGGATGGTCCTTGCATGATTTTAGGCCCGATAACACTTTTCCGGGTGACATGCAAGAACTTTATGTTTGTAGCAATTTGAGCTCTAGGCTTGAGATTCAGATTCTGATCGCATATTATTGATCCTTGAGACACTGTAAGGATTTTGGACCTCTTCTAGGATGATTTTTCATAGATTTCTATATTTAGTAGGTTGAGCACCAGGGCTGGCATGTCAATTTTGATTGTGGATTCAGATTCCTTGTGGAAAATCAAATCCATTGAGTATAATATCATGGAAATGCGAGGACTTTCTATTTTTATCAGTGCCTGTTTTTAGCAGTAGACACATGATGGTGGTCTCCTAGTCATTCTGAGCATTTGTGGAGAGTTTGGGTCAGTTTCGACAAGTTTCAAATTTTTGGGAAGGGATGGCTATTTTTGAAAATTTCTATTTTTAGCAGTCATTGCCATCTACAACAATGACAAGTGGTAGGCTTAGATTTCGACATGTGGCAGAGTATCATGATGATGTGGCATCTACATGGCATCATGGACCAAGGGCACATTTTCCAAGGATTATTTATTAAATGAGATTTAATTAAGCTAAAGAGGTGGCACATGGGTGAGGTGGCATTGTCTGGAGAAAGTTTAGCCACTCAATGCTATTTTTTCTCACTTTGTTCCTCCCTCTTTCCATATTCTCACTTTCCATGCAACCAATTTCTAAAACTTCTCCCTAAATTGCTTTTAAACGCAAAATTCCTAAATTTTAGGAAATCCTTAAAAAATAGGGTGAATTTCCCTTTAACTTATAACTCCCTCAACCCTTGGCCAAATTTAGCAATCTAACATGCATTGGAAAGCTAAAATTATCCTCCATACACTCTCACTCATAACTCACCCATGCACATTACTCACTCACACTTATTCCCTCGTGCACATTAATTCCTAAATTTCTCACTCACAATTATTCCCCCATGCACATTAACTCCTATTTTATTCACACCCTTCTCCTACATATTGGATGGTTTTCATTGGTTATTCATTGGTTGATTGCAACAACAGCATAATGTTTCGTTCTCATTCTTCTCTCTCTCTCTCTTAGTCTAGTGACTCATTCTTTGAGCAAAGTGATCAATCTACCGGTTGTGGACTTGTCGATTGTGGTGTAGCCAACCTTCTTGCAAGCCTATTCAATAAAGAAATGAAGTGTTTGTGTTCTAACCTGTGTTTCTTGTCGGTATTTGTGAATTTTGCAATCTGATTTGTCATTTTTTTGAACTATTCATTGTGATTTATTTAATCTTTTGACTAGTTTTTTGTTCTACTTCTATTCTATAATCATTATGCTAACCTTGCAGGATCCCTCCAAGTGAAAAAACTACATTTTTCTCATTGTTTTGGACTGTTTAACACACTGTCCAAGACAAATAACTTGCCGATTTTTTGTTTTAACGCAAAAAATCAGTCATAAAGCTCAGCAACAAGGTGCCCAGGGTGCTAGGGACTCTCCCTTGAGGCTAGCAAGCACTAGCCCAAATGGAGAGGGGTTTGGTCAGTGACAATTTGGGGCCATTACTCCTTTAATTAGCCAAGTTTTTACCGCTGTCATAACAAGTATATCATCTCAAGTTGGAGGTGGAAATTTGTGCTAAAAAATTTGCATCGTTGTTGGGAACGCCAGCCTTGGTAACAACGACATCGGTGAGTTTTTGTTTTAATTGCTTTATTTTTTCTAACTCACCTGACAACTCTACATGATACATGGACGACTCCACATGGGGCATACGCAAGAAGATCTTTCAGTTTCAATTCCATCACAAGGTCTAGTTCCGAGCTTCAACAAACACTAACCTCTTTCCCCGGAACGAGATTATCCCTTCCACTAGGAACTCCTTTCGAAAGTTGGTAAGCGTATGAGTTCTTATGTAAGTTCTTTTTTGATGAGCGCTATGGTGAGTGTATCTTTGGCCTCTTCATCTTTTGTTTTATTTCCATCTCGAGCTAGTAGTAGGGTAGCAGTTGTGCTTTTTTCTATCTGAGCCTAACAATATGGATGCAGCTGTGAGGCCACTAGTAAGGTGGAGATTTTCTGTCTTTGACCCACTAAGTTTTGTTGCATTCCCATATTATCCTTATGACTTACCTACACATAAATGGCTTAAACCCAAACCTTTGTTTGTAGGGAGGTTGGGAGAATCAATTGAGGATCACTTGGCCAAATATTTTGCAAGTGGTGGGCAATTTTGATGTGGAACATGAGGATGTGGTGATGAGGATGTTTGTGTCAACCCTTGAGGGGGAGGCACGAGCATGGTACAAGTCCCTTCGTGATTCTTCCATTGATGGATGGGATTTCCTCCAAGAGAAATTCATTGAGAGATGAGTAAATACACATGACATTTTCTTCTTATGCACAATTTTTCAATTATTTAAAAGCATGAAAGTGAAATTGTTTTCCAATTTAACACTTGTTTTTCCAAATTTTACAATCGAATTCCTTACAGAGTAAGGCCTAACGAAGATGCTGCTTTGATTTAATATCTTGAGGCATTTGATGGTATATTTGGTGTTTTTCTCTGGCACGAAGACCCTCAAAATCTGGAGGAAGCGCAAGCTGCCTCTATCAAGTTAGAGAGAAATTACCTTGCAGCTTGTGAACTCCCTTTGATCATTGTCCCAGACCAGCGAGTGAAGGTAACTCCACTCAATGATCTTCAACCATTAGTTGTTACAAAAGTGCAAGAAGTCGGTGTTGTTGAAGATGAACCACAACTTGCACTGTATCAAGTTGCCAAAGAAGAACAAGAGGGTGATAGCCCAATTTTAGATGATCCAGAACCAATAGTTGCACCATTTGAGTCACATGCTGAGTTCCAAGAAGATGAAGGTGAAGATTTGAATACTCAAAAGTGTTCATTGGTTCCTCCCATTAGTGAATATGAAAAATTTCAAGAGGATGGAAAGTTTTAGGAGGAGGAACCACAGGTTAACCAAGTAGAGGTCGGTCAATAGGGGATTTCATCCGTGCCCATCCTAGTAGAGGCTTCATCCTTTCCTATCACAACAGTGGTTCAGGAACAACTTGATCTGATACCATTACAGCAGGAGGAGCCACTTTTGGTTCAACCAAAGGATGATGTCCCTTAAACTTTGCCTACGATTCCGCATCCCGAGATTGTTCTTCAGGATCCTGAGATCGATTAGAGCTTGGATATCGGAGTTTATCATGACCTAGTTGAGCTTAGGATGATGGAGGTATTTCAACAGGTAGATTCCAAGAGTTTTCGCTCCCATGAATTCACACTTATTGCAGTTGAAATACCATGTTCTAAGCCCCAATTAGCAACCTTCAGTCAACCAACACCCTTTAGTTATGCCTTCATTGGCAAATACATCAAGGCAACTTTGGGTTATATGAGATTTCATGGTTGGTCCCCTTGGAAGGCTGACTTAGTTGACCTTTCTCGTCGGACTAATCATTTGGCTGCATGGTTACATTGGTCCTTTGAGTATGATGATTTAATCATGGAGACTTTGAGGTAAAATTTTTTTGGGTCTAGGATAGTTGTTTTTCCCTTTCTGCCTGGTCATTTCAATGTTTTTAGTTTGTTGTTTTTTTATAGATTTTAGGACAACAATCTACATTTTCCTTGCAATGTCTTTTCCCTTCAGTTTTTTGCATAAGTGTTGTTGATTTTTGCCTAGTTATATCAACATGTGGTCGTGTCTTGTGTGTTTTTCCTTTAATGAATAAATGGTTGTCCATAATTATTGTTCTTGGGTTAAAATTTGAATGTCA
Organism: Picea mariana; assembly: GCA_032191745.1. Taxonomy (NCBI): domain Eukaryota; kingdom Viridiplantae; phylum Streptophyta; class Pinopsida; order Pinales; family Pinaceae; genus Picea; species Picea mariana. The sequence goes on along the minus strand of JASDQU010437277.1, from coordinate 246,133 downwards.
AATCTTTCACGGGCTGAGCCTTTGTGTTTATCATTAATGTGAGCTTGGATGGGGGTCCCGTTTTGCCATTGTTTCCGAAGCATTGACCTTTTAGGATGGGTAGTTTTGAGGAGACAAAGGAGTCTCTTGAGTCATCTTATGTCTTGTCTCCTTATCTCTTATTATTGAGTCCTATGCTTTGAGTGAGTCGTCCCCCTCATCCAACAATAGGGATATGGTACCTGGTCCTTTTCATCTTGATCTTCTTAAGTTATCACTTCGCGCTCAGGGAAGAGAGACATCATTTCTCTTCTTTTCAGCAGGTCATCCTGTATCGACTTCGCCACATTATCTACAGATGACCCAAAAGAGCAACTTGGTAGCCCTTTGTAAAGTTCCCAAGCCAAGATGCTCGAAACATCTCGTTTTCATGTGTTTTTTAACTGTTTTCTGGTTATGGCATTTCGTCAAACACTTTGCAGATTTAAGTCTCATGAGTTGCGCTAGAGTTTATAAAGATGATTTAATGAGTGTTTGCAACAACAAATCAAAGAAGATATAGCAATGGAGTATACTCAACAAGATGCAAGATCAACAATACAAGAAATTGCCATAAATACCTCAGATCTGATTTATTAATAATAGATCTCTAACCTCATACAAAATGGTGTAGATCTGGAATACATATAAGTGAATAGAGTGTTGGGTTGATAAGGCCTCCAAGATACAAAATAAAAGAAGATCCAGGGTTCCAAAAGCCTCTCCAAGCTGTAGACCAAAAACCTAGATGAACCAACTCATAACTCGACTGGAATGTGATGATCTTCCTAGCACAATGCGCCCCTCATTGGATGACTGAAACCCCAATAATTCGCCCCCCTAGTGGATGACTTCCAAATACCACAAAATCACCCCCACAATGTAGATCGGGGTCTGAAGATGACATGCAAAGCAAATCCGAGATCAATCTCGCAAATACAACCTCCCAACTCAATGCCTCCTAAGGGAGAGTTGCACCCCCCCTTCAGAAACCCTCTCAAGCCACAACAAATGGACCAACAAGAGCAATCCTCCTCCAATGGCTGCAAAGGACGCTATAATGATAGAGATGGCTCCTAGAGAAAGAATGCTCGTAGATCTAGATCTGACCCCCTCAAAGCAAAATGAGCTTCCCTTCCTCAAGTGATGTGCCCCTCCTGCTGAAACCCTCACTGGTGTGCACCTCCTCTTCTTGAACCTATAGAATGCACCCGTGACTGGATAGATCTGATGTAGAATGGTGAGGGAGGGATCTTTCACCTCCGTGACCAAGCTTGGATCAAGATAGGTGGGATCTTTCACCACCGAGTTGATCTCTAGAGTTTGTTAGGTCAAAACCCTCAAAACCCCCAAGTGCATGGGCTCACTAGCAAGAACCCAGATATCAAATGATAAACAACATCAATGAGAGAATAGAGGCCCTTGTCTCTCTTTTATCCTCCCTGCTCATCTTGTCTCTCCAAAGTGACTTTTACTTTATTTAATTATTAATTAATTAATTAAATCACTTTAATTAATTAATTAACCATTTTACCTATGAAAAGTACCTTATCTCTCCTTGTGGCTTCCGTGGCCACTGAAAGTCACTTCTCATCATCCTATCTTGTAGTATTGTTCCTCCCGATTCCAATGAGCTATTACACTAAGGGGTTCCTCCAAGTATTATGCCCAATATGACCTCCTTAGTGAATTTAATTAACTTATAGCCCAAAATAACTCAAAATCATGGAAATCGTCGGAATGCAACGGAACCAAAGCCAAGCTGTGCGGAATGGAACATGATGATGAAATAAGATGAGCGATGCAAGCCAGACCCCAAAATACCCCTCAATAGCCCCTGTACTCGCTATGACCTCCATTTGGCTACTCTGGTCATCATAACACTTTGTGATACATTGATGTCCCAAAGTGGGGACATTACACCCTTAGCCTCATTGGCAACTATTTCGCATCCGACAAGGCTAAGTATCATTGGGCCTTGATTGAACGATCCTTGTCATTGTTCGACTTCAAACATCTTTCATAGTGTTAGGTTGTGCTCGTACCTTAGGACCCATTATCATTATTGGTGGCGTTCCTTGCATTCCTTCGCACTTCACAGGTGTTAACATTATTGACATCTAATGAAGTGACTCTCTCCCTTGTGTTGACATCAACACATTTACCTTGGGGAGGAATGTACATATTGGGTGGTAGTAAGTAGTAGATTTGGATGAGACCCCTTGAGTTTCACTTTTTAATGGGAGGTTTATATACTTTGACTCCATGGCCCATTGGACAAGATTTGGTATTACAGGTCATCTTACATGGTCTTCTTTGTCAGCGTACAAGGGCTTCTTTCCTTCCACACATTTACAGGGGTACATTTTGGTACATATCTTCTTAGAGCATCATTGGTACATCTTATAGACTTCTCACAAAGCAGTGTTGTTATAGATACACAGATTCATATGGTTTTCGACATCCCATAGGGGGATCCTGTCCCCTTGAGTTGCCATTGTTAACCTCTAGATTTTCACCCTTGAAAATCTTGCGGGTTAAGAGCCAACATGCATTATTTTGGCTGGCATTATGAGATTCTCCTAGAGTTTAGCACTTGTGTTGAGCAAGAGGTTGGTTCCCACCAGAGGTAGGTATATGATTGGTACAGGGTTATTTTGTTCAGAGTTAGAGTTAGCTTGGTTTCCCATGCATTTGAGAGAGATGTCTATACACAATAGGTGTTGCTACTTTTTAGGAGACACAACTTGAGTGGGTCTCTTGACAGTTTGGAGCAGTTTTGAGTGTGCATGGATGGTCCTTGCATGATTCTAGGCCTGATATCACTTTTTCGGGCAACATGCAAGAACTTTCTATTTTTAGCAGTTTCAGCTCCAGGCCCCTGATTCAGATTCTGAGTGCATATTATTGATCCGTGAGACACTTTGAGGCTTTTGGACCTCTTTCGAGATGATTTTTCACAGATTTCTATTTTTAGCAAGTTGAGCACCAGGCTTCACATGTCGATTCTAATTGTGGATTCAGATTCCTTACGGAAAATTGAATCCAATGAGTATAATATCATGGACATGTGAGGACTTTCTATTTTTTGCAGTGCCTATTTTTAGCAGTAGACACATGATGGTAGTCTCCTAGTCATTCTGAGCATTTGTGGAGAGTTGGGGTTAGTTTCGACAAGTTTCAAATTTTTGGGATTGGATGGCTATTTTTGAAAATTTCTATTTTTAGCAGTCATTGTTATCTCCAACAGTGACAAGTGGCAGGCTCAGATTTCGACATGTGGCAGAATATTAGGATGATGTGGCATCTACATGGCATCATGGACCAAGGGTGCATTTTCCAAGGATTATTTATTAAATAATTGAGTTAAAGAGGTGGCGTATGGGTGAGGTGGCATTGTCTGGAGAAAGTTTAGCCACTTAATGCTATTTTTTCTCACTATGTTCCTCTCACTTTCCATATTCTCACTTTCCATGCAACCAATTTCTAAAAATTCTCCCTAAATTGCTGTTAAACGCAAAATTCCTAAATTTTATGAAATCCTTAAAAAATAGGGCGAATATCCCTTTAACTCATAACTCCCTCATCCCTTGGCCAAATTTAGCAATCTAACATGCATTGGAAAGCTAAAATTATCCTCCATACACTCTCACTCATAATTCACCCATGCGCATCACTCACTCACACTTATTCCCTCTTGCGCATTAATTCCTAAATTTCTCACTCACACTTATACCCCCATGTGCATTAACTCCTATTTTATTCACACTCCTCTCCTATATATTGGATGGTTTTCATTGTTTATTCGTTGGTTGATTGCAGTAGGAACATAGTGTTTTGTTCTCATTCTTCTCTGTCTCTCTCTTAGTCTAGTGACTCATTCTTTGAGGAAAGTGATCAATGGATTGGTTGTGGACTTGCCTATTGTGGTGTAGCCAACCCTCTTGCAAGCCTATTCAATAAAGAAATTAAGTGTTTGTGTTCTAACCTGTGTTTCTTGTCGATATTTGTGAATTTTGCAATTTGATTTGTCGTTTTTCTGAACTATTCGTTGTGATTTATTTAATCTTTTGATTAGTTTTCTGTTCTTCTTCTATTCTATAATCATTATGCTAACCCTGCAGGATCCCTCCAAGTGAAAAAAGTACATTTTTCTCATTGTTTTGGACTGTTTAACATGCTGTCCAAGACAAACGGCTTGCTGATTTTTTGTTTTAATGCAAAAAATCAGTCATAAAGCTCAACAACAAGGTGCCCAGGGTGCCTAGGGACTCCCCCTTGAGGCTAGCAAGAACTAGCCCAAACAGAGAGGGGTTTGGTCAGTGACAATTTGGGGCCATTATTCCTTTAATTAGCTATAAGTTTTTATTGCTGTCATAACAAGTATATCATCTCAAGTTGGAGGGTGGAAATTTGTGCTAACAATACTATATGCAAGGGAAAGTAAAGAGTACCGCAATGCCACTTGAAGCTAGGATACATCGAGTGCCATGTGCAAAGGAAAGTAAAAAACACCGAAATGCACCCGCTCGACAAGAGGGACATTTATTTAATGGGTAATTTGCTTTTGCTGGTCTTTCAATTTTTAAAGAGAAACATTTCATTGTTTTCAAGACCTTTTGGGCGAGCATCTGAAAGGTTCATGATTGGCTTTTATCTTTTGCTAGCTACATTTCTCTCCGGGCCTTCATCCCCTTCTTCCCATGAAATGAGGGACAATCCCTTCTTGGGCCAGTGCCCCCGAAAACCCAAAAGACGAGGAGATGAAATGGAAGAAGTATGGAAAGTGATAAATATGATCGAGAATGGTACGATGACTCTTCAAGGAACCCCTCAGTAGCCACCCCATTCTTGATGGTGACCAACTTACTAGGACGTAATGGCACCCACCAAGGTTAAATAAGGAAAAAGGTATAATTTCCAAGCAAACTTTCTGTAATCAAGAAATGATTCTTTGCAATATATTCAAATTCTTCAATTATTAAAGTGACACTTAACATGAAACCAAACTTATTACCTCATGAAGCAAGCCCTGTTGTCCTCTAGGGCCAAGCCGATGTGATGGACGTTGTTTTGCTATTGGTGATGACTGATGGTGCGAGTCAAGATAGGAGGGGCCCTGTGGGGCTCTGCTAGTCAATCTGGCTCCTGACACTCCACGTCTGCTACTTGTGGGCCTCGAGACATGATCTCCTTAGTTACCCCTAGGCTTGGGGGGGGGGTAATAGTACTAACATCCCCAAACACATTCCACCTAGTTGATATCCAACAAATGTTATAATGTCAAGTCATATCCAACAAATGTTATAATGTCAAGTTATAATGACAATAGAAATGCAAACCCATCCAATCATGAAGTATGTTCTCATTAGACATCAACACAAGAGGACCATGTAGAGCATCCATCCCTAGTGATGCCAATAATACAACATCACCATGCAAAAGTCACTAGGAATATCCAAGAAACATCTATACATCCTAACACCATTCTCGAGGGGCTAGAACCATCATACATATCCAAGATAAACATATATATCAAAACCACATCATAATGAGATAGCATGCTCCATAGTCATCAAATATGCAACCAAGGGGTGATCAACAAGGCAAGCACGATCATCCAACCAAGAGAAGTGAGATTCCCCCAACCAAAGACCTCTATCAAATGATCCAATTCCATGAAGAGAAAGGGCTCCATGAAGAGAAAGGGCTCCATGAAGATGAAACCCCCTAGTCGGTCCAATGCTCCAAGGTACTAGCTGCAAATCTCCATTAATGTCATGAAAACCAAAATTTGGAATCTCATACAATATGAGGTGTAACACCTTGGATGGATATAATATGTTGAACCAAGGAAATAATACAAAATTGCATAGAGTCTTGGGTATGAAGCTATGTCCTACCCATTAAGTACCTCCAAAAATAGAGTACGCAAGGTGTGGATATGACAAGTGGATATTTGTACCCAGGCATACATAAATCCTATTGAGAAAATTGGAAAAAATATACATATTTATCATTGTTGCACATGACCCTGTCGCCATCCTTGGTGGATGTGTCCCTTGCATTTCCTCATCCATGGGGACTTCATGGAGAAGACCTTGTTTGGAATGAGATATCTTGGAGGGCACATGGTCCTCTCCCTGTGAAAAATCCAGGTCCTATCAGCTTGCCTTCTTGGTCTGTCTTTGACCAAGCAAAGGCTCTAAGTTTTCTGCTGTCTTCTTTTAGTTTTCTGCTGTTTTATAACAGCCAACAATCATGTTTAGTTTTAAGCTGATTGTTATGGTTGTATTATCAATTTGGGTGCTCTAGCATGTCGTTTCAGTCATAGGAAATTAGTACATACATATCAAATAAATACAACACACCTAATACATCGTTTACTGCTGATAATGGACAGATCTAAGAACTAATAGCATGCATTTGTAGACACAGTATTTTTGGTCAACATGACCCTGGACAAAACCCCCCCCCCCGGGGAAAACCAGTTTGAGATCTAGATGTATATATGAGGAAAAGCAAATAAGGGTTACAGTAAACACAATTAATGATGGAACCTGATACAATAGCAACTCCAACTGAGTTGATACACAAGCTCTATCTGTCAGATGCGCCCCTGGGTGGTGCGCCCCTCATGAAAACTGCCAGAACCACTGTAAATGCTCCAGAAATCAACTGTGATGCCAGAATGGAAAACCCCTCCACAGGAATGAAGCTCCTGCTGATGTCCTCACTTTGCAACTGACCTCATTAAAATCTGATGGCTAGATATGCTACCAGGAAGGAATAAGCCTGCCAAGACCATGCGCCCTCCTCAAATGTAGAATAGCTCCAGTAAATAATGGAAGCAAGCTGCTTCAAGTCTCCCACAGGGAAAGCTAGCGGCCTCCTCCTCAAAACCTCATGCAACTGATCTCATCTCCATAGCTAGAGTCCTCCTCCTCCAACAAGCAAAACCCTCTATGAACAATGCGCCCTCCTTAGACTCCTTTGCCCCTCTTTAGGCAAGAATAGGAAACCTAAGAATTAATGG
>JASDQU010437277.1:219359-238979 GCA_032191745.1 Picea mariana | reverse complement strand
TAAATTCTTGTTTGACTCCTTTACTGCAAATTGAATCCAGTGATTACTTTGTCAACCTACATCTGGTTTGATTTTCTATAGTCCAATGCCAATATCCAGATTTGAGCATCAGAATAGTTGTCCCTGATGGCGCAATTTACTTTTGGTTTGACTCCTTTGCTGCAAATTGAATCAAGTGATAACTTTGTGAACCTACATCAATGGCATGAAGACTTGCAAAGAAATTGAAAATATATAAAGAAACTTGATTCGAATAATCTAAGTAGGGAAGGCTAGTAGTTTGAACTTTGGGGATCTATATGCACATAATGAAACTCTGAACTCATGGGGCTGAACCACGGGTGTTTGCTGCTGGGCCAAGCCATTTTGGCCCTCAGTGAAAAATATAATAGTGCTTCACTTTTGCAGGAGCAAAGTCAAAAGATTTGCAGGAATAAAGCAAGCTTTGATGGGAAAGGGTTCTGTATTTACAATTAAAATTCTTTGTTCAATGAATGGATTACAAGGGCTGTCATTACTTAGAAGAATCTTGTGTGTATTATGGAGACTAACAAGCCTTATATTGTTCTACAGGCAATTGCGTCCCATTTAAATTTTCCTGATGGAACTGTTCAGCATTACAGCTTGGATGGGGATATAAATAGCATAATAAGGATATCAGATCTTGTCCTTTATGGATCTTTGCGTGAGGAGCAATCATTTCCACCAATTCTTATTCGAGCTATGTCTTTTGAAAAGCCAATTATTGCCCCCAATCTGACTATTATAGAGAAACATGTAAGTGTAGTAGATATTGATAGAGTTTTGGTATACAGATGCCATTTTCTCTTTATTTTCTCTCTGCTACATTGATTTTATTTTTGGGATTTCTATATTCATTTTTTTGTGACAGTGAGATAAATCATTCACAGATTGTGGATCGAGAACACGGGCTCATTTTTCCAGCTGGAAATGTTGGGATGATGACAAAGATTCTATACAGTGCAATATCTCATGGTAAATTATCTGACTTGGCATACAAGATAGCATCTTCTGGGAGGACACATGCAAAGAATCTTCTAGCTTCAGATACTGTTCTTGGTTATGCAGAACTTTTGGAGAAGCTCCTACAGTTCCCTTCTGAGTCTATGCTTCCCAAGCCTATCTCAAGTCTCACAGATGAAGTAAAAAATGCATGGCAATGGCATCTTCTAGTGGAACCAAAGACTCAGGAGACTGACCAAGTGGCTGAAGACACTCTTGAAAGGAAGGAGCAGCTAACAGGAAACTCCAGTATAGTGTTCAGTATGGAAGAATTATGGAACATAAGTGTATTTTCCATGAATGGCTCTGAAAATGGATCTGTTGGTGCAAAAGATGAGATCCCTGGTCAAGTTGACTGGGATGAGCAAAAGTACACGGAAATGATGGAGGAGATTGAGAGGCGGGAAGAGGAGGAGGTATAGAAGATTCTTCTTGGACTTGAGTGTAATTACTGTTATTATCTTTAAAACAAATTATATCATGTTGATAACTATATATTATTGGTATGATATATATAGCAATACTGTATAGTAGTCACATTATATTTACTTTGCAGTTGGAAGAAAGAAGTGAGACATTGAGAAGCACATGGGAAGATGTTTATCGGACTGCACGGAAGGCTGAGAGAGCAAAGTTTGAGCTAATTGAAAGAGATGAAGGCGAGCTTGAAAGAACTGGCCAGCCGTTATGTGTTTATGAACTTTATTATGGGTCTGGTACTTGGTCTTTCCTACGTGCTGGTGCTCTGTACCGTGGATTAAGTCTTGTAAGTTTCTTCTAACCTGAACTTCCTGTGTTAGTTATTCTTTAAATTTTATAGTAAAATCCTATAAAGCTGATCCATTTCTTTGTAAAGGTTCTTAGTCAGTGAAATATGCTTCTGGTTGTATTCATCTTATTCAACACTAGGGATTGTGATACACAAATATGGATAGCTCTTAAGCTTGTTATAATATTAATATGTTCCTTTTGGGGTATTATGGTTCTCACATATTCTCTTGCAAGGAGGATAGTTGCTAATTGCATATGGATGATGGAGGTGTTCATCCTATTTTCTTTTATGTGCTCTTCAGACTTCAATGTGTCTGTTATCTCCCACGGCATACTATAGTCTATATCCTTTATGAATGTCAGACACTGATTTTGGTCAGTCAGAAATGTGCTTCCGATTTCCAAAATGCCTCCAGACATTGGAAATGGTCTTCAGGACATTTTTGGATGGTCGGAAGGCATCAGTTCTGAAAACCACTCAGGCCGGTTCTTGATGGTTTCGGAAACAACTGACCTTTTTGCAAGATTTTAATGCCTTTATTTTTGTTTAAAAATTTATTGTAAAAGACAGAAACCAAGGCTGCTCTAACCCTAAATGACCTCACTAACCCTAAACGACCTTTCTACAGCATTACAAACTCAAAAATTTCATAACAGTTCAACAGTCGAGTAGTGAAAAGCGATCAGTGTTTGATGATTTGATCCATTTGAGATCTCTGAGATAAACTATTTAGTCTTAAGTTTTGTGTTTTTTCGTTTTTAATTTCTTTTCTTTTTAGTGTAATGCAGTTCTCGGGGAAACCCACTGGGCACTTCCCCTCATTCCGAGGATGGTACCAAGGGTAAACTGGATTCTGTAGAAGCTCAAAGCTTTGTCATGTGACTTACAGGAATATAACCTGGGTGGAGAGGATAACACTTCATCACACAACCACTTGGGCTACACCCAATTGACAATTTTAGTCTTGAGTTATCATGCTAGCCTTTTTTTCATCTTCTATTCTATTTTTTCCATCAATATGTTGTTTTAGGCTCATATAGTGGAGACTCGAAAGCATTGAACATCTAAGGATTGACAATAAATCAAGTGATACATCCATAGCTGGGATTTCAAAGGTTAGTATCAAAGAATATGCCCACTGTGATAAAACTTGATCCGCCCGAGAATTCAATACTGACAAACAGAATATTGGTTTGTTCAATTTCTGCCATCAGATTTTAAAATGTATCTAAATATTGGAAAGATTGTACATTACCAACTATATTCATTAATAGTGTCTGGGTAATATTTTTTAAAATGTTTGAGGCACACATATTTTCTTTCTGACACTGCAGCTCCATTCACTCTTCTGGAATATGCAGTCACAATTCGATTAGACTACTTTCCGAAAGGCATTTTGAAGAAAATTATTTAACATCAGTGACATCTATAAGATGGAGTAATTGTTGATCAATGACAATTCATCATTCTACATCAATGTTAATGATCTTCTTAATGTGTCTTCATTTTCTTCCTGTAAAATTGCCATAATTATGTTTAAGGACATTATAAATGAAAGAGGACAGTGTTTGTACAAACTGTGGGCAGTGAGAACGAATTATTAAACATATTCTTGAATATTTTATTTTAATTTGAAAGATATTATTTTGAATGTGTAGGTTCTTATATGGGACCGTGAATCTTAATAAAAGTTCTGTTTAATTCCCTTTCCTGTGTGTTGATGGCAAATGGTCGCTCTTGTGCACTTGAATGTTCTTGCTTTTTACAGTATTCAGTAACTGATTTGGACTACATGTTAAATTTGGTCAGTCTGCAAAAGGACGAAGGGCAGGGGCAGACGATGTGGAGGCAGCAGATCGTCTTCGTCTTTTAAATGACAGCTATTATAAAGATGTTCTATGTGACTTTGGAGGCTTTTTGGCAATTGCTAACAGGGTTGATCGTATCCACAAAAATCCCTGGATTGGGTTTCAGTCCTGGCGTGCCACTGGAAGAAAGGTTTGGTTAAAAAGCTTCCTCCTTGTACTGATCATATTTATCCTGTCTATTTTTCCGGTGTGGTGTGGTGCCTTTTTCACTGTAATGTAGAATGCAATAATTAAGATATAACTCTTCATTGGATACTATCATGCAATGATGCTGGATGCTTTAAAGTTTAGTTATCTTGATTGCTTATCTTTTTGAGTCACTATCCTCCGAATTTTTGAGGCAAGAACATTTCAAAAGGCAGTCCTTTCTCTCTGAAGTCAATATACTAACTGTAGATTTCTTTGGATGTGCAACTGCCAATTTGGTGCTTAGAAAATAGGTTGACACTTAAATATAGTTGTTTCTGGCAGCCAAAATCTGTTTCAAACTCAATTAACTTTTGATGGCAATAATTCTTGTGCCAGACTGTGAAAGAGACCTTTTGAAATCTTTGTTTTTTAATTTTAAATTAAATAATTGGGTCAATTCCAAGCATTTACAATTTGCATATAAAATTGATCTGTTTACTAGGCTTATCCAGAATCCAGATAGTACCCTTAGAAAACTCTTATCAAAGCATAATCCTTTGGGATCTGAATTTACTGGAATTACTCTGTATGCGAACCAGTAGAAGTTTTTACACATTCAATACCTCCAACAATCATGCTAAACCACTATAATAGAAACAGAGATAAAACCATTAGGTCTGAATTCAGTAGCACCAGTTCTCCTTTTGTGAGTATCAATGATTATTTTTGTTGGACAGTTTGATTGTAATTGTCAATTCATTTACAATAGTAAGCACTGAAGGCCTACGACAGTAATTGTCGTATGTACATAGTGGGAGTGTAATACCCGGGTTTTGACTCCTGCAATATAATATGTTAAATCATGTAATATTTTTATGATGTGGTTTATGTGATGGGAGTTGAGCAATGTGGGCTGTGTTAAATAACCCAGTGTAAACAATGTAAATGTGTGTATGGATTCCTAGTACGGAGTCCAATGCCAAGGCTTGACTAGTGAATGCTTTCGAGTCCTAGTAGTGGGGTAGGATTATGGTGTGGTTATGTTTTACATGGTGTACTTGTGTTATGCCAAGAACACGTATAAAAGGAAATGCTTTACTCTGATATCCATCAAAAGGTTGCTTGAGGAAGCAACAGGTGGACTATGATACCACAAGAGGGGAAGAGGAAAGGGGTGTATGGGTTATTTGACCTTGACACTTGTCCTTTGGAGATGCTACCTTGCTGCCCGTGCCTTATTCGATGCTCCATTGACTTGAATTGTCCTTTTGACATTTCTCCTTGCTTCTTGGAAAAGGTGTACTACTGATACAAGGAAAGTATGTCTTGTGCAAATTCATGGGGGGAAGCTTCATTCACCATGATTCATAGGTCACTCTTCCATTCTTCCATTAACATTTTTCCTTTTCTTGTTTATGAGGGAACATATGTTAGGTTTGGACTTGGCAAAGACTTCTTTGGCCTAGGGCTTGGTAAAACTTAGGGACTCGGCAAAACTTAGTTCAAGACTTCGTGAAACTCAACAAATAGAACAAAAAAACTCAAAATATAGTAAATTTTGTGCAATTTGAGTTTGAGTAGAGTTTGTTGAGTATGAGGTGAGTTTGAGTGGGTCTAGCTGAGTTTGCCCGAGTCTACTAAGTCTTGGTCCTGAGCAACCAGCTTGTTGGACTTCTTAGATAAGTCCTCAGCAACCAGCTTATTGGACTTCATAGATAAGTACTCAGCAACAAATCCCCAGGCTCTTACCAGCCACAAATCCATGGGATTCTATTACCATTTGTAGGCATCAATCGCCATGGTTTCACAAACTATAGTTTGACTTGGGGGAGATTCATGAGTCCCCACAAGTCTGCATGAGTCACAACTAGACCCGCTTGTTGGACTTCACTTGATCATAGACAAGTATTCATATTTGTCTTTTTGTGGAATGATTTATATTTGTAATTTGATACGTGATTCCAAGAGTTCAACTATAAATGAATGCATTACGTTTATGCAATGTTAATGCCGTTGCTATTTTATATTGCATATGAATTTTTGGATTGTATTTCTATTAGAGGTAGAATTCGACCTCCAAGTTGGTTAATAGAAGGGATTTTGTATGGAGTGCCCGAATGGCCAAGAGAGGCCTTTGAAATTACTATTTTGAAGGGTGAATTTGTAGGCAGTAATCCTCAATGGTTGCCTAGGGTGCAAAAGGATTTAAAAACATCTACATGCCCTAAAATCTTATTGTGGTTGGGTTGAGGGGTGGAGTCTAGTGATAATTATTTCTAGGCATAGTTGGTTCTACATGTAATGTACTTGAGGCTTTGCTACCAACCATGTGTCAGCAGTTGATGTCTCAAGGCCAACATAAATGCAAATTGTGTGACATATTCTCAACGTATGCACTTGCATTAATGATTATGTTATGTCGGGCCTTTACTTGGCACTATGTAGTTTAAAGGTTAATGACTTTTCCGCACATTATATTTCTAACATTTTAATGGTGGTTGTTAAGGTAGATGCTATGTAGGCTAGGGTTATAATCCATGCAAATATGAGCTATAATGTTGTTATAGTGTGACCAAAGTTGGTAAGATGGTACAAGAGAGCGCATAAACATTGTCTCAAATTGTAGTATATAGTCTAGACCTATGCTATGGTGGAGTGACCCACCCCACTCCATGCTTTGCTGTTGAAGTGCACATCCAGAGGGAGAGTTCAAAGGGCGACATTCTTAGAATGTTCCCAAAATTCTCCTGAGAGCTTCAAAATCACTCCTAGATTGCTCCTTGAGTGATTCTGTGTGCCTAGGCAAAATTAATTTTTTTTGGTTGCTTGTAGGAACTAAGGCAAGGTTCCAAAAGTAAGGCATGGTTAGGGTTCTTTGATGGATTAAAACACTTACTTACTCCATTTGGTCTCAATCTATTTCTCATTTCACTCATCTTTTCTCGGGATTTGCATGGACTTGTTGCTAGTTGTTAAGGAGCATATTTGTGAGCTTGAAAGGGAGATTGAAGGCTTCCATTTGTGAGATCTTGGAAGGGAGCATGAAGGCTACTATAGTTACATTCAACCACCATTAGAGAGCTGGAGAGGTTGGCTCTTGTTGACCGCCTCTTCAACTAGGGGGTCAACTCCGTGTATCATGAAGATATGCATCAACAGATGCAAACATGTCGAAGACTTTTTGGTTCTACAGGGCATTTTTTGCTCCAGCACACAGTTTTGTAAGCGGGATTACCGCACCCCTGCGCGGGTTTATAATGTAATAGGTCTACATGGATCATGTTAGGTCAGTTGCCTTAGGGTTTCTTCATTAGGAGAGTTCCTTTCGCTGAGTGTTTTTTATCCTCAGGAGGTTAATGTGGCCTAACCAGCCGGGTTAATCTCCCTTGAGTTTTTCACTCCCACCCAATAAATCCTCGAAAGTGGTGAAAGACGTTTTAATGAAGTCATTCCTAGGTAGCTAGTGTTTAGGAATGTTGTAAATGACCATGTAAGACAACACGCGAAATTTCGCGGAATTCCGTCAAGTATAGCTAGGTTTTTTTTAAGGTTTCAAATTAATTAATTAATTAATTCTGGGTATTTAATGTAAAACTTAGGTCCCGAGATTTGCAATAGGGGTATTTGTACTCAAAAGAAAGCTAATGAGACCCCCTGCACCCGTGGACCAAGTTTCAACTCAGTCGGACAAGTTTTGCTAGGTTGTTTGTCCACTTTAGGAGTTTTTCGGAAAATGGCGGTTTTAATTGCCAAACCCAGGACATGGGCAAATGCCAATTTTGTAATAATGAACCAAATCAAGTGAAGTAAGTGGTAAATAAAGATGAGAGGACCCCACCCTACCTATCTTAACTTATTCCTACCCTTTTCAACCCACTTTTAATTAAACTTTAATTTCACCCTTTTAAAACTACGTTTCCCACTTAAGATTCACATCCCCCTTCCCACGTGAGCAAGTATTAATGCATTAATTGATATAATAATACATGTTGAATGAGTTTTGGGCCCCTCCTCATGAGGTGCGCCCTCCCTCTCTACCCGTCCACATCCTTCTGGAATGTGATGCACACTCCCGCACACTCCAAGAGCGTGGACTCCACACTCTCTCTAAACTTATGCTTTCCTTTAAACTCATGTGGAAAACTCAAATTCTAAATAGGAATTTGCTTTGTTTGAGTCGTTGGTCCCTTCTCCTCTACGTATTCCCCTCACCTTTCCCTCACATGGACTCTACACTCCCAAAATCCCACGTACCTCCCACTCATGCGCTGTACCTCACGTCTTTTTGGGAAACTTCACGTTTTGAGTTGGTTTTTGTTTTAAATTGAAGCGTGGGCCTCCCATATGCCCTTCCTCCCACACTCTCTCCTCCACCTATCACGTGCCAATGGGGAGTGTGTTCAACACACTCTACCCACACGTACCCTTGTTTCCAAGTCAGAGCTCACGCCTTTCCCTTGAAGACTCACTCTTCCTCTCTTTGAAAGTTGGAAACATCAATTAAAAAGGTGGAATCTTGTTTTAAGGAATGCGTGGGTTTCCTCCTTCAACCCATAAGTGGGTCTCCTTTTGCCTATTTCGCCCCTCTTTCCTTGCTTCTCACCCATCCACTTCATCTTTATCCATTTCCCATCAACCTAAAAGCCTTTGATCTCATTGGCTGCTTTCCCTGGTGAGTTGTTTTGTCCCTTGGATCTTTGACAAGTGTTGAAGATCCAAGAGGGGTCTCCTTAGCCTCTCAAGCTATTTAAGAGACCTCTCACTCCCTTATTCTTCACCTTTCATTATGGTACTGTCATGCTACTCTTTTCTCACCATCTTATTCTCTTCCTCTCTCATCATTATTGTCACTTCTCTTCATTGATGTGGCTATTGAAGAACTTGTAGCAATTAGTTGCTACAACTTCTTCCATTTGGATAATAAAGAAAATGCTTTGGAGGATACACGGATCTCAAGATTTGTCTGGGCTCTTTGTATGCATATGAGGTGAAATCATTTTGTTTTAAATGTTTGTGTGATTATAGGTAGAGTGTTGGGTAAATTAGTTTACTTAACTAAGTTTAGTGATTGTATAATTGCTAGCTTATTTGATCTGCATGTACTAATGATTAAAATTAGTTTTGATTATTGATATATGCCATCATTATCTATTTTCGTCTCACAATCTGTTTAAGCTTTGCAAGGCACTTCAAGGAGAGGATATTGGAACAAATCCAAGCACAGATTTGCCCTTACTTCTCACTTACACTCCAAGTTATTTATGATATTGTTCACCTTTTCTCATTCTTCATTTCGGTAGCTAACATGCTTAGATAGGTCACCTAAAATCTTTAAATTTTCTGGTTCTTGTATGCACGAAATCTTTGCCTAAAAACAAAGATTTCATAACATTTTCTGAGTGTGTTGCAGCTCAAATCAGCAAGCAATAGCTTGTTGATTTTTGCAGGTTCTTACCAGGACAAGAGGGCATGCTGCCCAAATCACATGCACAACACACCCTCCAAAAAACTCCTCTCACTGGGTAACGTTTTCTTCTTCCAATCTATTCTAAAACACTGTAATCGCAAGCCCGAAGGAGTTGTACCCAAGCGGCTTGTTTTCCTTTTAGTCTTTACTTTGCAAGCTTAGCTAGATTAGTCGTGATTTCTACATGCATGCTTAATTTAAAATAATCTAGAGTAGATCTCATAACACATGCTAACTTAGAGCCCGTGGTGGCTTAGATTAGATCGTTATTTTCCATTTGCATGCAAGTTTAGGTTTATCTAATCTTTATATTACACATGCACATGCTAACATTGGTTTCATAAAGGCTCAATTAATCAACCTTTTACAATTCCGCAAGTTACTTTCAGTTCTCACACTTCACATTTGCAATATAATAACTAAGAACTTAATCGTTAATTCTGGTTTGGGTCTCCAAGGCCTTTTCCAGAAACTAAAATTTAAATTGCAATCCATTGTCTAAAGGCATCAGCCTTCACATCTTTCATTTTTCAGTACTTTGGTAACTTTGTTGAACAAGCTACAAGCACTGAATAACACTTCACGTTTTTTAGCTCATAGATCTAAAATTCATTAACTAGACTTAATAGGACACCTTAACTCACCATCTTCGCCTCTTAAAAACTGGGGTTTTGAGGAAAGCCACGGAAATTTTTCGGAGTACTCGGCCTTAGGGTTGGCCTGTGAAGCTAGGGTAGGCCTCGTTGCCTCACTTCTTGAGCATCCAACATCCACTTGGTAATAGGGGGAGGAGAGTTTTGGGTTGATACCTAGATAGGGCTAAAATCAATCCCACACTTAACCACTTAATTCAATTTTCAGTCTACAACACCAAGCAATACAGTTACCACTTGCAAGCTCACTGGTCTCACTGTCCTTTTTACATTCATACACAATTCATCATTTATGTGTCGTAGAGTAAACATTTAAGTGGTTATATCTTTGTCATCTAGAACTCACTTTACATTTGCAAGCCTTCATCCTTTTTCTGTCCCTGTATTTGTGGTGTGATCCCTCAAGAAGTGCGCATCCACCTGGAGGCATTTTCTTGATTGGGTCTTAAGTGCTTTGCGTCTCTTGGCCATTGAGAAGCAGTCCAACGGAACTCTATATGTTGTGAGCATGCTTGGCTTCATGTGTTGATGATTGCTTTATATTGATTATCTTTAATTCCTGCACATGCAAGTAAACTTGTTAGTATATTGTCTATCTTGTATCTAGTCTTAATCTGTATATCTGATATATTCTTTTGTATCTAATTGTATCTGTCTTATTGTAATACTTTGTAACTTATCTTGTAACGAACATTCCCCCTAACTTAGTTAACCCCATTGCCCAATCTTAGGCACTAGTCTTAGTTGCCTTAGGAAAAGGTCTGACTCTCATACTTAGATAGTCGCATCTTGCATTTGCTGATTGACATCTTAGGCTAGATTCCCCCTGACCTTTTAACCAATTAAAACCAACTCCTTGAACATTAAATATTAATCTCATCTAGTAACTAGGGTCTACCCCCCTTGGCTTCCCTAAAAGTTAGCCTAGACGGAAGAGGTTCAAGTCAAAGTGACATCGTGGACTTTGAACCTAGGCATTGTGCCTCTGAGGACACACTAAGTGAGCAGGACTTAGCTCACGTTTGCAAGTGTGTATAAGGACGGCAACAGCTCTAAAGTATATTTTCTACATTGAATACTTGAATGTTCTCTTCCCTACTCTTTCCCATTTCACCTTCTCCATCATTCTATTGTAGGCAACAAGTTATTCTCAGGAAGCACTCCTAGAGGGAGTGTTCAAGGGGAAATGCTTCTAGGGCACTCCCAAAATGCTCCGAAGAGCTAAAAAATTGCCCCCTGACTACTCCTTGAGCTATTCCGCATGCCTAGGAGAAATTAATTTTTTTGGTTGCTTGTAGGAACCAAGGCAAGGTTCCAAAAGGCTGCTTAAGGGATGGCTAGGGTTCCTTGATGGATTTAAACACTCACTCGTTCCATTTGAGCTCATTCTATTCCTTATTTCACTCATCTTTGCTAGGGTTTTGACTGGGCTTCTTTCTACTTGTTGAGGAGAAGGTTTGTGAGAGTTTGGAAGGGAGATTGAGGACTGCCATTTGTGAGAGCTTGGATGGTAGATTGAAGGCTTCCATATTTACAATCGACCACCATTGGAGTGTTGAAGAGGTAGGTTCTAAAGCCCTTTCTTGTTTGGTTTTAATTTTTTTTCCATGTGTTGTAAACTAGTATATTTTCTCTGTTGAACACTTGAATGTTCTCTTCTCCTACTCTTTCCCATTTCTCCTTCTCCATCATTCTATCCTAGGCAATGAGTTATTCTCAAGAAGAATGATGGGTATGTGGTTTATCCTTTTGGTTCCATTTTTGATTATTATAGTGGGGTTGGGAAACTAAAATACTAGTGATGAGAAGGAAGAACTATAAGTAGGTAGTGGCACATACTGTGGAGAAGCACAAAGAGAGTTCAACACACTTGTGGAAGTATGTGACAAAGCTTGGGGAAAGGAAAGGGGGTGGAACCACAAAATTTATATGCTCCCATTGTAAATTAACTTACATAGGTTCATATACCTGTGTGAGAAAGCATCTTTGTGATTATGCAATATGATGAAGGTAAGACTATAGGAGTCTGAACCTATGATAAAGTGCTAGTGAAAGATAGAAACTGATACATGAATGAAGAGGAGGCCACATAAAAAAAATCCAAAAAATCAAGGGTTGAATCTTAGACCTTAGGCTCACACAGAATGTTTGGTGGACGATCCCCATTCCCCCATGCTAGTGGATTCTTTCTTGTGCATTGGGGGCATAGAACAATATCAAATTTCCTTGACCAAGGTTGTAGGAATGACGTGGATGCAATTTTTTTAGTGTTCTCTATGCATGTGGCATGCCATTCAATGTTCTTTGTTCACCCTATTGGCATGAAATGGTACAAGCTAACAAGCGTGCCCCTAAAGGATATAGGATCCTCGAGTATGACAAAGCTAGAACCATGAGACTTGATAGGAAAAGAGTCAATATCCATAGTACTGTTGGACAAATGTTAAAGGCATGCCATTGATAAATATTCTTGGTATGTCTGCTAGTGGTGTTGTTTCCTTTCATCCCATGATTACTCGGATCATTACAAGATTTGTATTAATATTGCAGAACCCTTAATTAAAACAATTCGAGAGATTGCGTCGTACAATGTCATTCAAGTCATCGTCGATAATGCTGCTAATTGTAAGGCAATGAGAGTGGGAGCAATCATTGAGGATATGTAGATATTTTTGTTGGGGTGTTTGGTTCACACATTGAAATTCTTGATGCATGGTATTATTAAGATGAAGGACCATGATTATATATGTATTGGTGCATTGTACAAGAAAGGGAAGAAAATGAAAAAGTTTATTATAAATCATAGCCATGTCCACTATATTTTTCGTAATCACTCTAAGTTTTGGAGCTACTTAAGATTGTAAAGACTCGATTTGTTAACTATTGCTGCACCTTCAGGTGCCTTTTGAACATAAGAGAGGCATTGGCTAATATGGTCTCAAGTGATTCATGGTAGGGTTTGAAAGACAGGGCTGCATCCGCATCTGATAGACATGAATTTCAGGAGGTGGAGGACATCGTTCTTGATGGTCAATTTTGGGCACAGGTTAGGTATGTTCAACAGTTCAGCAAGCTCATTTATAATATGATTTGGTTTGTAGATATAGACCAACCTATGATTATGTTGGTGTTTGAGTAGATGGGCAACATGCTAGGCCAAATTAAAGACATTGTTGAGCCGAGAGATGTGATCTTGTATGATCATATTCATAAACATGTGTTCAAAAGGTGGGATAATCTGAATGTTCCATTTCATGCCCTAGCATATGTCCTTGCACCCAAATATTATTCTCCATCTCGTTTGGCCCAACCAACACCTAGGGGTGCGGTTAGGAGAAAACCACACACAGATCCAGAGGTACATTATGGGTACATGCTTGCATTGGACAAGTTGTGTTAGAATATGAAAGATGTGTGCTCATTTTACCATTGACAATACCCTTGTCACCCAACCATAGGCCAAAGCCACCCTCCGAGCACCTTAACTTTGACAGAGAATCACTCCGGAAGCAAACCTTAGGCTAGATAGCCAAACAAAGGGTAGCGCACCTTTCCCCAAGGATAGCGCATCACAAACCCTAGCCAAGAGATAGTCCAAACCCTAGCCAAGAGATAGTCCAAGCGTAACTGCTAGCTGCAGCAGCTGCAACGACAACTCTCCTCAAAACCTGCGCAGAAGCTGGGGCAACTGCAGTGCGCACAAGACTGGGCATTGCAATTCTGAGACTGCCTGCCAGAATGAGAACTGGCCTCCTGTATTTATACTAATTCTGGCTAACTGCTAGGGCCGACTTCTCATTTTGGGTATCTGTCTGTTCAGTATATAATATTATTTCTGGCCGACTTCTTCTCTTGGAGGCTAATAACCTAATATAAATTATCTTCTTGAGCCGACAAGTCTTCTAGGGTTATTAGCCAACTCATTAGGGTTTCTTCTTGCTTCCCGAAGTATTCTATCCTTTTCAGGTTTACACGTGGAGGTAAATACCTTCCGCAGCTACCATAATATCAAAACTCCCTCCTAGCTAGGGAGGTATTACAGGTAATGGTCTTTGAGCACAAAACATACCATTCACCCGGTAGCATCAACATAGTTATATAGACTAGATCATGAGCACCATCGTCATCATCAGTTGCATCATCTCTCGAAACCATACTCTATCTGAGTAATCAGACATGATGCTCACTCCACAGAGTGATACAAGAGCCATTCTTCTAATCTAGAAGAGTAAATGTTCTGAACCATTTTCTGTCTGGAAAATCTCTGTTCATCATTCATCTGGCTGATAATTATTTCCAATAAATTGCTTGATAGTCTTCAAGGCAATCAGAACAAAATAGAACACAACTGTGTCTATCCATAGTAGTACATAACTACAATCCAGTGGTACACTACCACACCAAGTAGCAAACAAGTACTTGATCAGTAATGTATAGTCACGAATAGTGGAACACATCCACCACATTAGTATACATCTACTGTCATACAATCTTCATAACAATCATCTGATATCAACTTGCATAGAAACAATGTTATGATATAAACTGAATCATCTGGGCCAATCTTTCACTCACGTCTGTGAGATATGAAAGAATATCTTCCCTCGGAGTAGAACAATGAGATATCTGGACTATTCTTCTCAAGCAAGGAAGAATAACTGTCTTGTCTTTTGAACCTGGACCATTCCCCACCTTGGGCCATTCTTCCTACACTAATCAAAGTGCACCTTGGAGAGAATGTATAAACCCTAAGGAATGCCTGTCCTGATTGCTGAGCCTGGACCATTCCCCACCCTGGGCCATTCCTCCTACACTAATCAAAGTGCACCCTGGAGAGAATGTATAAACCCTAAGGAATGACTGTTCGGACCAGTTCCTCTGTTAACCACAAGAGGAAAAGACTGTCATGTATCAACCTCCAAAACAGACCATTCCTCATGTTAACCACAATGAGAAATCGTTGTCCGGCGAGGCAGGCCAATCTTCTTGAGTAACCCTCAAGAAGAGAGACTGCCCTAGAGCACTACCCATGTTAACCACAATGGGAAGTCGTTGTCTATGATACATCAACAATCGGGACCATTTCCCATGTTAACCACAATGGGAAATTGCTATCCGTCAGAAATCTCAATCCACTTTCCGAACAGGAAAGAATCTGTCCAAGCTGGACTATTTTCAATCTTGAGAATGAATGTCCTCAATAATATTTTCAGTTCTCCCTCCCAACCTGGGAGTCATCTCTTCCTTTTTCAATAAGGAAGTCGTCTCCATGAGCTCCAGCTTGAGTACGCAAACTCTTTCTTCTTGGATAGAAGCTTTACCAAAATGTCTGCTTATCTGCTCATCTATGGAGATATGTATTGGAGAACCACTTTCTCCTTTATGGACTTCATCACGGATAATGTAATGCTTGATTTCAAATGTACTTTGGTCTGGAACACTGGTTTTCTCTGAAGGCTTCATGTAGCTCTGATCAATAGAGTATATCATTGTTGGAAAACTGGAACATATCCATGTGGCACTTCTTCTATCATCATGAGATCTGATCTACTGAGTAATCATCTTTATACAATATCTCTGTTATAGAAAATCTTCACCACGCTTCTGCTGTGCACTGGAGGTTCTCCACCAAGTTGTCTTCTTCTGTCTGCATGCAAGGGTCTCTTTCTGGTATGCCTCAAAGTTGTTAATGTTTAAGCCATTATTATAGATGTTTGCATTTCATTAGATAACAATAGCATAATCCAAGATCACTGAGAAATACACAATCACAAGTGACAAAACATTTATTCTAGGAAACCCTCTAGGGGAAGAAAACCCAACAAAACTTCCTTAATATAGATAGCCAATACAATGCCAAGAGATCTCTTAAACTAATACAGAAAGTTCTCTCCTAGATATGCACCACTCTCTCTCTCCTTCTTCTCCAACAGCAGATCTGAACTTGTCTCTCAAATGAGCAAGTGAGTTGTGTGTCTAAGTGAGGCGTTAGCCTCCTTATTTATATAAGTCTGGCACGTGTGAAGTGTCTCTTCACTGGCAGGGCTGACTTCTCAAACTGGGTGGGTAAACCCACCTTTATTATATTTCTGGGCCTCTTTAANCTGGGGCCGACTTCTTATTCTGCCTATTACAATTGTCTTTTGACCAATCCGCAAAAGGGGATTTGGTCCTATTACAATAACCGACATGATCAATCCACAATGGGGATTGATCCTATGAATAATATATCAATAATAACAAGAATACTCTTTGCAGTTACATTATTTCAACAAAAGTCTTGAGGTTGCTCTTCATACGCTCTTTATTCAATTTGTCTGGAGAACATTCTTTGCATTCATCTGATGTAGAACTCCAACTCATGGATGTTGCGGATGATATAATGACTCATGTAGAGATAAGTCTGGTTTACTGGAACAAGTAATCATCATAGTTTTCTCCCTCCTTCTGGGAGAACCTCTAGTTGTAGATCTTGCA
This sequence comes from Picea mariana, assembly GCA_032191745.1. Classification (NCBI taxonomy): domain Eukaryota; kingdom Viridiplantae; phylum Streptophyta; class Pinopsida; order Pinales; family Pinaceae; genus Picea; species Picea mariana. The sequence continues at coordinate 222,590 of JASDQU010437277.1, read as the reverse complement.
ATGTTTTCATTCATAAGTCTTCCATACACTGTTCTTTATCACGACTTTCAGTTCTTCTGCTTGATTGCTTTTAGCGAGTTCATATCAGAGTGGTAATCTTGTGATTCTTGATACAATTACTGGTTGTTCTGGTTTCTCTTTCTTTCTTGGAATCTTCGTGTTCTTCCTCATGTTTTTCTTTAGCTCTTGGGTCCATGGAGTTTCTTATAGATTCCATGCCCTAGAGATTCCACTTCTTCCTTTCATCATAGGATCACGGATTTGGATGGACAACCAGAGATACTTTAAAGCTTCTCTTCGAAGAAGATTTCTTCTGAGATTGAACTGGATACGTACTATCTTTCATGGTTGCTATCATGGATATATACTTCATCATCTTCTATGGATTAGAGGATTAGCTCCCTCCTAATCCCTGCTTCATGTATGAGTGCATATAATCGGCTCGTCTAATCGAGTCCATGCTTCCATCTGCATCCTTATTGTCTTCTGCAATATATAATTGGCTCTCTCTGTCTAACAGAGTCCACGCTTCTGTCTTGTTGTCTTCTACAAAACGTCATAAGTCTTTCTCCAATTTTTCTTGATTGTTGATTTCTAAGTCTCTTCATGATTGATTCGGCTTATCTTGCAGTAGCTTCCACATGATTTGTATTTCATCCTTTCATGTGTATTATCTAATGATATTCATCCTTATCTTCTTGTTCTTTCATAGGTATAGTTCTTCTTGGAACACATTATCTTCCAAGAGATGGATATACAAGATATGTACAGAGACGATGCGAACAAGTTATGTACAAGAAATAAGAAGAGTATTGTTACCTTTGGAAGAAGAAGTCTCTTTCATCTTGCTTAGTCTTCTTTGTAGGTTCCTTTTCTTCGACAATTGATGCTTCACGTTTCTCCTTACTTTTCCTTAGCTCAGGACAATGATTCTTGTAGTGACCATACTTTCGATAGTTGAAGCATTGTATTTCTGAAATGTCTTTCTCTTGATTTGGCTTCCTCCTTGAACTAAACTTCCTTTTGTTCCTGAAATTCTTGAATCTTGCTGTGAAGGCTTGATCATCGTACTTCTTTTGGGGTTTCTCTTTTGCACTGATCCTTGATTCTTCTTGAGCACAGCAAGTCCAAAGTTCTTCAAATGTTGGATACTCCTTCTTTGTGTTCATGCTTGCAGCAAATGCATCCCACGTCTTGAGATGATCTCTTCAATAGCTTGTAGTTGATCTCTTAACTGAGAGATTCTCACAAAATATGATGTTATGCTGTCATCATCATTCATCTTCATGTCATGGAGCTCATTCTTCAGACTCATTACTTGTCCAATGTTTCTGACTGAGAAGAGGTTTGTTAGGGCATTGTACATCTTCTTCGATGAGTCAAGATGGGAGATGTAGGATATCAAGTAGTCTTTGATAGAATCCACTATGATACTCATGGCATTGATGTCACTGTCTTTGAACTTCTCCATAGCTGCAACGTTCTGCGGTTCCTTCTCTTTCTTTTCTTCAAACTCTGGTTTCACGATCTTTCCTTTCACGATATCCAACACTTTATTCTTGGCAGGATGAGATCAATCCTTGCCTTCCACGCTCTGAAGTTAGAAGCTCCATCTAACTTGTTCTTTGACTTCATAAAGTAAGTCATGGCTGCTTTTACTTGGTCAAAACCTAGATTTGACCACAAACTCAAACTTGACGTCTTGGCTTGTTGAGAGTATTGGGAGATGCGCTAGGCTAGGGCACACTGATTTGTCCGGAGATTAGGTCAATCCCTTCACTTAAGGTGCCTCAACAAGAGGATTAGGGTTTTTGCAACTGCTCCTGCTAGTAACCCTAGCGGCAGTGTCTTGGAAGCTGCCTCTGCTAGTAACCCTAGCGGCAGTTCCTCAGCGAGCTCAATATCCTAGCGGCTATGTTTCCTTCCAGCGTTTAGACTGAATGAAGGAGGTGTGGGCCCATAACCTGTTAGAACTTAGAATATGAAAGATGTGTGCTCGTTTTACCATTGGCAATACCCTTGCCACCCAACCATAGGCCGAAGCCACCCTCCGAGCACCTTAACCTTGACAAAGAATCACTCCGGAAGCAAACCCTAGGCTAGATAGCCAAACAAAGGGTAACGCACCTTTCCCCAAGGATAACGCATCACAAAGCGCTGATTAGATAGTCCAAACCCTATCCAAGAGATGGTCCAAGCGTAACTGCTAGCTGCAGCAGCTGCAACGACAACTCTCCTCCAAACTTGCGCAAAAGTTGGGCAACTGCAGTGCGCACAAGACTGGGCACTGCAATTCTGAGACTGCCTACCAGAATGAGATCTGGCCTCCTGTATTTATACTAATTTTGGCTAACTGCCAGGGTCGACTTCTCATTCTGGGTATCTATCTGTTCAGTATATAATATTATTTCTGGCCGACTTCTTCTCTTGGAGGCTAATAACCCAATATAAATTATCTTCTTGAGCTGACAAATCTTCTAGGGTTATTAGCCAACTCATTAGGGTTTCTTCTTGCTTCCCGGAGTATTCTATCCTTGTCAGGTTTACACGTGGAGGTAAATACCTCCCGCAGCTACCATAATATCAACAAGTTGGTCCCTGATTATTCATGATTTGGAGGACTTTATTCAACGTTCTCTAATAAGCGTAGAGTGTTTTAATTCATTTAAGTATTTAAAGTTTAAACCTCTTAGAGATTTATGGTGGTTGTTGTAAGATCATCCACTATAGAGAGGGTGGTTGTTAGAGTGGTAATGCTCCATAAGACTTATGTTAGGAGACATTTATACGTGTGTCATTTTTTATGTCTAACTTGGTTTTTTTAGGAGATCTGTCCTAGTTGTCTACGGTTGAGTCATAGTCTGAGTTGGTCAAGCTAGGGCCTAAATTGTTGACTTTCCCAAGTCAAAGAGTGACTTGGTCAAGTTCTAAGTCGCATGAAAATTGGAAACAAGTATGGGTTTCAGAAACGAGACCCTCCAACAGGTACACTTGGGAAACACGGTATATAAAAAATACAATATATATATATATATATATATATATATTCTTTCCTTTGAAATAAATCACTGGGAAACTTTCGGGCACTTCCCCCCATTCTGAGGATGTTACCTAGTGTAATCCCGTGGGTGCGCTTAGCCTCATGGGAATCAATTCTGGGATCTGCACAGTGGGTTGGATTATCAGTGGTGTCCTAGCAATAGTGGCATCAACCGATTGAGCTAACCCCCC
>JASDQU010437277.1:198994-210165 GCA_032191745.1 Picea mariana | reverse complement strand
TTTTTTTTAAATATGCCACCCTTGCCAGTACTTAATCCAGTTTGATTTCAACTTGAGTTGTAAAGCTATTATTTGGTGAATTTCAATCCTATGACTGGTGGCTCAAACCTACAACTCGTGAGCCAATTCCATTGTTAAAATTTGCCAAACGCTTCCTTATTAGTCCCTTGGCGAAGGCAATGGTGATAGTTAGTTGACCAAGTATTAGATGGTGCAAATTAGTCCATTAAATGGTACATTTTGGTAAGTTCTTATGTCAATTTTTCTATGTTTTTTTAAATTTCATCTTATAGTATTTATTTTTTTAAATAATTTTTTTTTATATAATTTAAATATTGTAAATTAAATTTTTATTAATTATTGGTTATTTGATGTGACTTAATTGGCACGATGTGTGCAGTTCTAATTACCACGAATAAAAAATATTAAAAAAAAATCAATTATTTTAGTGGTCAATTAGTCGGACCGCGCCAAACAGTCTCTCAATGTTGCAGTGCAGTCCAGGCGTCTAATACAATCTGTGAATCACTATCGCCAGTGCACACGATAGTGCAATCTATCAATCACCATCACCACGATATTGCAATCTGTCAATAAGTCGTCACTATCTAACCCTTAGTGGATTACAACTAACATTGTAGAGCTTGCAGTTGTGGCTGCATGGCTCCATGAAATGGAGTAGAAAAAAGGCTCACTCATTTCGCTATGAAACAATATTTGAAAGTTCTTTCCAATCCTAGCCTCTAAAAAATGAACAGATATCCATAAATGGATCTTTCAAATTCTTGTCAAGTTTGCTGTGTCAAAGACGTATTGCTTTATACTGGTACCGATTTCACTGGTCCAATATTTTTGTCTAGCCTCTTCCATCAGTGTGTTATAAGAAAAAGAAATTGTAGGACCTTCGAAAGAACAGTGGTGCATCTACTTTATTAAGAGGTACCGGGTTTAATCAAATCCCACTGACAGTTTAGGTAAGTACAAAACTTCCAGATGAATATTGATATTCAAGCTTAAAATCGAGCCCAACTTATATAGTTTGATTTAAAGGTTAATATCATAGACGCTTATCGTTATCTATAAAATTGAACCCACATATTGCACATTCGTCTGCAGATGCCTACAAACTTTCACTATTCAACAAAGAATTGAAAGAACATATTCTTGAGGAGGATGACCATTTAACAACAGCGGCCAAGGAAATAATTGCCAAGCATKAKRAAGCGAGCACCATAATSGAARTTGKGGTAAATGAGKTCAATCGATTTGATKTCTTATCCCAAACAAAATGATAGACAGGAATTGGTTTGTTGGGGAATGTCAAACTGTCATTTCTGAATAAGGTGTTAAGCCACTGTCCCTCATCTAGCTTCTTGTAAGCAAGCCCATCCTCCACTTATCCACCATTTCTGATTTCCTTGACTGTTGGCATGATTTTGATTTTGCATAAGGTCATGCATTTAACCTTGCCTTATGTCTAATCACAAAGTGATTAGCTTTTGACATGGCAACCTTGAGTGATTGGGAAAAAGTTATAACATATTTTATTATGAATTTGATAAAGTTAAAATTAAATATATGAAACTTATGATGAATTAATACTTTGCTTCTATCATCATATGTATTTGAATTCCAAATCCAATTATTTAGTAGAGCTATGTTCCTTGATTCTTTCAGTTGCTTGTTTTTTATCTTCGATGGAGCAGATTAGGGTTCATCATATACCTCCTTTCTCACCCAACTATAGTGAGATTCATGGCGGGCTTAGCCACTATTGTGTCCCTTCAACAACTCAAAGGCATCATCTGACTTAAGCATTTTACTGCTAAAACGAGCATAGTTTCTATCGTCTGCTCAGTTTCAGAACAAATTGACAAGGTTTCCCAGTATCAATAAATTTAATTGCTTCAATTTCTTTCACATAAAGTTGCCATAGAGCAAACTTGTTGACGCTGGAGCATTGTGTGTGCACTGGGGATGGGAAAGCATCGCCCTTGGACTATTCTTTCTGATCTTTCTCGTGGACGCCCGTTACATCGTTAGTAAAGTTTGTTTTAAATATAAAGAGCATAATAGAGGCATTTTAACTCAGGATGTACCATTTGACAATGAAATAAGAAAATAGAGATATTTTAATTCACGATTCATTATTATATTATATAATGTCAACTTTCCTATTGATCTGGAGAAATAATGGAATAGGGATTCAATTACAGATTCCGGATGGTTTTATGGAATAGGGATTCCATAAAACCACTTATATAAACGTTTAAAAACCTTAAAATATAATGTGCCTAAAAATAGAAAATAATATGTAATTTTTATCCAATATGTAAAAGTTACATGTGAGGTAATTTTCAATCTATTTATACCACAATTTTCACCCCATACCTATTATTCATGTTACTTAATTTTTTATAAATACCACAATTTTCACCCATACCTATTATTCATGTCACTTAAGTTTTTATAAATTCAGATTAAAATTTTCATATTTATTATTAATTTTTTTATAAAATTCGAGTGTTGACTAAATTTTCTATTTTTATGTTTTTGGTAGGAATCAATGATGTGAATTTGGAAAAAATAGCTATTTTGTGTTGTTTAAATTGCATTTCTAAATGTATAAATGGATTCAGTTTGTTGAAAAACTCTTAAAAAACTATGCTTATACAAAATTAACCAATCAAATCTACAAATCCAACCATTTATCACTTCAGATAAAATCAAACAAAAAAATTTAAAAAAAACAACCAAAAGATAGAACATTTAGACTAAATTTAAACTAAAACCATCACCCATACCTATTATCTATCGTCTATTATTCCTCGAGGATAGACATGGCAATATGCATTTTTATCTTACTGTCTCAATGAATTTGATTATGTGATATGAGGACGTTATTCTTTAATTGGGGTTGTTGGGAGTAACTGGTTTAATGCGAAATTAAATAAATTAAGATTTTATCTAAATTTATGTATCAGATTCCAAATAAAAAACCAAAAACATAAACTCAGAACAGTTAGAAAATACCAAATTTAAATACATTTCAATCATAAATCATAACTATATGGTCCAAGCCTAAAGGGGCTCACTCCAAATGCTTCCCATGATACCAATACGAAATTTCCGATCGATTGTGATCCTTTTGTAAGGTCCTAAGAGGTTAACGCCAAATCCTTCCAAAGGACAGCATTAAGATTGCTCTCCAACAGCATTAAGATTGCCCCGGAGAGAGAGATTGTCATCTAGGGTTTAGGATGCGAGCTTTGCTACATTGAAGCAGCCACCCAAACTATGGTTTAAACACTGCCTCCGAAATACAATTCGCACCCACCATACTATATAATTTGATTAGACTTTGTCAGCGGCATCAACTCAACATTTGCCATTAACATTAATATATGAATGATTAGATTTCCTCATAAATATAATTGGCATAAACTTCTATCTAGGCTAAGTCAGGGGTATTATTTTCTAGTTATTTTTCAGGGGTTTTTAAATTTTTAGTTAATCTAGAACTTTGATCAATTTTTTAAGTATTGGGTTGGTTTAAAATGGGGCAAAACTCTTAGATAAAGTTTTGAAATGTATGGAATTTTGATCCATGCTAAACTTACATTATCTATGAAAATCTAATAAGATTTAGACCCGAAAATTTATCTAAAAGACATATCTGTTTGCTCCCCAGTTAATCTACTCCAAATCTCTATGATCTCGATCAGGCCTAGAATTTCACCTGCCACATGCCTGTAAAATAAAAATTTGATGAGATTTGTGTGTTTTTCAGGTTGAATTAGGATTGTGGTTAACTCATATGGTAAAACTGAAACTAAAACACTTGGCTCTGATACTATTGGCTAGACTACATAGCCATTAGGCCAAATTCGTCTGAGTTAAGATCCACCAGAAGAGATTAAGTTCCATTTTTTTTGTATTGTTAAATGTCAATTTTACCATTACATTTTTTCTAGGTTACCAGGAAACGGATATGGATATGGATACGGATACGGATCCGCAAGATTTTTGAAAAGCCAGGATCCGGATACGGTGGGGAAACACCACGTACAAAAAATATAATAATATTTTAATTTTTTTTTTAAATATATTCAAAATTAAGAATAAAAAACATTCATGAATCACGACATTAGAACTGATATCATTAAATAATTTGTAATTATGTAGACTGAAATCATGATTCATCATCTCATATAAAAAGGGTAATAGTAAATACAAAATTGAGTGTCTCATCAAAGAACACTCTACTAGTACGATAATGTCTAGTAGGTCCAACTACATATCATGAAATGGGTCTACATCCTCATCATTCACATATTGCAACTCTACATCATGAATAGACGAGGGGTGTCCAATAATGCTGGAAGCTGGAGCAGAAGTCTGGACTGGTGGTTGGACATCCTCAAGTAGGTTGAGGTGAGACATGGCATTAAGTGTCATGTTTAAATCAGAGATCTCAGGTTCCACATCCCACATCTTTCTTGGACCCTTCTTATACTCTTGAGTGGAATGTGATAGAAGGAGGAGGTTGGAATGAACATACACAAGATCCCCAGCCTTCCCTGCTCCTAGTCTGTTTCTCTTCACTGAATGGATGAAGCCATATGTACTCCAATTCCTCTCAGCTGATGAGGAACTGGCAACCTGCGATAACAACCTTGTCGCTAGAGTTGAGAGATCCATGTAGCTATCCCCACCATGGTAGCCCTACCAAGTAATAAGATCCATGTGTCCTCGATCATCCATGGCTAGTGGATATGAAAAGTTACCAGTGGACTGTACAAATGCTCCAAATTCCTCACGTACTTCCAATGCCATTCCCACATCTCTATAGATTTTCCTCAAAGCTGTCTTATATCCTTGTACCACTTTATAATCCTTGTTTGGCACTGTTCTACCTGGTAAAGACAAAACTTTGGAATGATAATACTTGGGGTATAGTGCATAGGCCAAAAGGTGTAATGGTGTGGTCATTTTGTTCCACCTTTTGGTAACTATGTCCTTCACTTCATGGTAAAATAGTTCAAGGGGATCATCATCATTGGCTTTGATAATTTCCCTTATCCTCTCCAGCATACTATCTATGCTTTCATAGACTTCCCCCAAGCAAGGCATATCTGTGTCAAATGTCCTGATCATGGTTAGAATTGGTTCTGTCAACCGCAGAAGGTATTGGACCTTGTCCCACCATGTATCATCAAGATTGATATACTTGATTCTTTGTCCTCTATCAGAAGAGGAAGTTCTCCATGACTCCCAAAGAGGGTCAATGACTAAAGTGTGGGAGGCAAAACGGGTTTCAGCAACCTACAAGTTTTGAAAAGTCAAATCTCAAATTAGAAAACATATACAGTTAAATTATAAAAATTAATAAACCATAATACAAATAATATTGATAAAAAATGGAGTACCTTGAGTAGCTCCAACTTTTCAAAATCCCGATATATGGCTTGGGACATGGAATGATTAATTATGAACATTTGGATCTCCTTCGATGTCGCATATATTTCATTCATACACCCAATCTTGCCAATCTTGGCAAGCATAAGGTTCAATGAATGTACCGCACATGGAGTCCAAAATATGTGATCATACCAACCCTCCACAATCAAGCCTGCAACTCTACAAACCTGTGCATTGTCCGTGATTACTTGGACAACATTATGTGACCCCACACTTTCTCTTGCATCAATAAGAATTGTGGAGATGAACGTTGCATCCTTCTCCACCCCACTGCAATCAATAGCCTTTAAAAACATTGCCCCTTGCGAGCATATTGCAATAACATTAATCAAAGGCCTATTTCTTTGGTCTCTCCATCCATCAAAGATAATGGACACCCCTGTTTCATTCCATGTATCTCGAATTTCTTGTAACTGTTTGTCCAAAAATTGTTTTTCTGATTATAACAAAGTGGTATGAACTTTTTCATAACCAGGGCTCTTGTACCCTTTTGGCGCTTCATTGACTACCTTAATCATTTGTTGCCAATAAGGGGAGCGCACCAAATTGAATGCTAGCCCATTTTCATAGATGCAATGAGCTACATGCTCATCAGCTACTTCTCTACCTTGGTAATTGAATGCTGCTTCAAGAGGTCCCAAAGAAGGCCTTTTATTAGTCACAACAGCTGATCTAGATGGTATTGGAGGCTTACTTGCAGAGCCTTTCACAGGGACCTTTCCCTTAGCATATCTCCTATCAACAACATCTTGCAAAGATGCATAGAATTGAAGTTTTGCAGGCCTCAACCTTGGTCCAGGTTTTCCATCTTCACCATTTGGACCAGAACATACCGTCACCCCTATGTTGGCCAACCGAGTGAGATGGCCCTTCACCCTAGTGTATGAGCCATTCTTGATGGTATTTCATTCACTGCATTTCCATTTATATGAGCCACCCCTGGTAGCTTTGCCAATGATTTCCACATATTGCCATAAATGAGATCTTGGATCTTTAGTTGCCCCCTCACTTTGCTGTGATGATTCCATGTTTATAGGCTATAGCACTGCGGATATGGGGAAAGTAATTAATAAAATTTTATTAGTAATTACTAACTAAAGAGGGGGGAATCCCTAAGGTAATCTAAGTCTAGCAAATGATTTAAAATTTAATAAACTAACTAAACTAAATTTAAATTTAAATAAAATAAATCTACAACAAAATTAAGAAACTAAATTTAAATTTAATAAATTAAATTTCAAAATTGTGTTTATTATGCTTTATTGATATTGAAAATTTGGGCTTAAGATAGATACACTATTTTAGCAAACTATAGTTGAGAGTCTCAACCACACATCAAACTAGGAGCTAATTAGTTGAAGTGAATCTATCATATCCAACTAGCTCAAACAACTTCTTAAAGACTTAGAAATAAATTCCCTTATGTAGAGAAGAGCTCCACCTCATAATAACAATAATAAGTATGATCACCGAAAAGACAAGTAAAAATTAATAATTCCAAACAGAATTGAATCAAATAACATGAGTTGTTGAATTCCTACTATATTTAGAATATCCATATTAAAATAAAATGACAAATTTGATAGGTTGGATTTCCTCCCATGCTTGTTATATTGTTTAGCTTTATGTGAAATTTGATTGGTTTCATTTGATGTTTTAGTGTTTCCAAAACATTGATTTTAGTATCAAATTATATATATCTTATGTGAATGCTTGTAATATTGTTTAGCTTTATGTAAAATTTGATGGGTTGGATATAGTAGTATAACATATCTTATAAGTTTATATAGCAGTAAATTGTTTATATCTTATAAATTTATTATGTTGATTAGTTTTGAGTTTGGTTTATATTTTATATGTATACATTTATTATGATGTTTAGTTTTGAGTTTTTTAGTTAGAATTTGGTGTTTATATTTTTAAGTATTAATTCAATCAGTTGGACTATTTGTTAAAAACAAACTTACTTTTATATTTTTATTAGAAAAATTACATTAGTTGAACAATTTGTGAAAAAAGTCTTTACATCTTCATTGAAAGAATTATAAATGTAAAATTATAGGTTATAAGTATTTTTAATTTTCAAAGTTTTCCTTTAATTAAAAAAAATCTTAATATTTTATAATCATTTATATATTTTTAATTATTTATATATATTAATTTTTTTCAATATCAATCTTAATGTTTTATATTTTATATATACATGTTTGTTATATCATTCAACTGTTAAAAAAAAAAAAAAAAATTATTTAAAATTTAAATTTAAAACTAACTAAATAAACTAAATCTAAAATTAAAATTAAAATTAAAATTAAAATTAAAAATTAAAATTAAAATTAAAGTTTAAAACTAACTAAAGTCTAAACTCTAAACTAACAAATCATTTAAAATTTAATAAACTAAATAAACTAAATCTAAATTTAAAATTAAAATTTAAAACTAACTAAAGTCTAAACTACAGTCTAAAATTTAAAAATAAAAAATAAAACTTACCTGTTTCTGCGCAACCCGTGACCCCCGTGACCCGACTACTGCTCCGTGCTGCCGCGACCCTGACCCTGACCGCGATTGGTCCATGACCCCGACTGCTCCCTGCTACCACGACCCCGACCTCGACCCCGAATGCTCCTTGATCTCGATTGCTATGTGCTGCCGTGACCCCGACCCCGACCCCGATTGCTCGCGCTTACCCGACAACTTCCACTATGCCTGGTGAGTGTGGTGAGTGCGGTGAGTGCGGCCGAATATGCCTGCGTACTCTGCAACGCTGGTGAGTGCGCCCGACAACTCTGAAACCTCAAAGACTAAAGTTTAAGCTGAGTGAGACTGTGGTGTGTGCGCTCGACATTCGTGACTAATGAGTGCGACTATGTGTTGATAAGGAAGTGGGGCAGCATTATTTTATAACTCAACTACATGCCAAAAACCTAACCAGATACCAAAAACCTAAAAACATGTAAAACGACGTCAAGTTTGCTTGGAACCGTGCGATTGTGGGGTCCTCTGTCTCGGGATCCGTCTCCAATCCGTGAGAGACGTTTGCAAATTTCTGGATCCGTTTCACTTTCGACAGAACCGTATCCTCCACTTGCAGAACCGTTGATGTGGCGGATCCTAGCCATTTTTGGGCAGATCCGGATCCGAATCCAAATCTGAAACGTGGATCCGCGGATCGAGTGTTTAGACGAGACGAATTCGATAACCTAAAATTTTTTTAATTTTCTTTAAATTTTTACTATATGATTTTGGATAGAAAGTGTTGTGTTTTCATAAACATTGCTCTTATTATTTGGACATGGTCCTACTTCATTGAGTGTATCACTTGGCAATTTTGAAAAAGAAGATGAAACTTATTAAGAGTTTATGAGGTTTTAATCCCATCTGATTTACAAAACTTATAACATATATGTTCATAACAAAATATTTCTGCAAAACATCAAATTTCACGCCTAATCCAGATTCCCATGGCTTTTACCCAAACCTAGATGAATTCAAGCACAACCACTACTAATTCAGTGGGGCTAAGTAACGGATAGGTTAATGAGGTAAAGTAACGTTCGGAGGGAAGAAATACACGGCCATGTCTTGCCCAGGTACTACTGTGCTTTCAAATAGCAGGCCTTTGTAGAGATGGGTTGCCTTGTTGAAAATACATATTCATGCAATTTTTCATCAAAAAAAGATTAATATGCTTAATGCAATTACTTTCTAATTTATATATTTTATATATAAAACAAGTTACAAATGGAGAATTTAATTTTTAAAAATTCGGCGAAATTTCCAACTAATATGTAATAGGTGGTTCTTCCGGTAACATTTTACACTGAGTGGTTCCCTCTGATCACATAAAACACCTGCTTGTAAGCTTGACAAGTCACAGGTTATTTTGTTTTGTAAGACGCCGGTCTGAGGACAACATCAACATTACATTGAAAATTTTATTGTTGAACATTTTAGCACATTACATGTTCAGTTTGATGGTTTATAGATAGTGAAATGTAAAAGGTTTTGTTTAATTGTTCTATGTTTTGGTTTTTTTAGTTAGAATTGGGTGACTTAAATTTGAAAGAAATTACAATTTTTTTTTGTTTAAATTGCATTTTTGGATGGGGAGATGAAATCAGCTTGCTGAAAAACCTTGAGACACCCAATTTATACAAAAATAACCACTCAAATTTGCAGATCCAACAATCAATAACTAATAACCAGATTTCCAAAAAATATCAGCCTAAGAATATCCATAAAAAACCTAAAACTTAAAAAATTTAACCTAAGGCAATGAAAACTCAGTAGTCTAAAAGTTCTACCTTTTGGCTGTTTTCTAGCAACCTTTTCTGTTTGATTTTGCCTTAGAAATCCAGTGATAAAGTGTTGGATCTGCAGATTTGAGTGGTTAAGTTTGTATAATCCAAGTGCCCCAAGGATTTTTGAATCCATTTATACATTCAAAAATGCAATAATAAAATTTAAACAACAGAAAATAATGATTTTATCCAAATTTACAATTTACATCCCCAAATTCAAAACTAAAAAAACCAAAAAATATAACGTTTAACCAACACCGATGAAAACTACACGACTCTACAATTGAAGGTCAGTGACTGTGACGACACCTTTGACGTCATTTCTCGCAGCCTGCAACTGTTGCATTTCTTGAACAAAACACTTCAAATTGGTATATGAAGAACCCGAACCCGCTTTATCTACAGCTATTTTCCCAAGCTTCCTCAGCTCTCGAGCTCTCCTCCTCATATTTTTTCCTTCTTCCTCCGCCAGAAGCATGGTGACTGCTCTTCTTACATCTTCCTCATTGGCCACGCTGCTCATGTCCAAACATATCTGTATGCCAATCCCCAGTTTTTCTACCAAGAACTTCGAGTTAAATGGCTGTTCTGCAAACATAGGCCAAGTAATCATGGGGACTCCCAGGCTCACGCTCTCCAACGTAGAGTTCCACCCGCAGTGACTCAGGAATGCGCCCACGGAAGGGTGCGAGAGAATGAGTAGCTGAGGCGCCCACCCCCATATAAGCAGTCCCCTTTCTCTGGTTCTCTCCTCGAAACCCTCCGGCAGCCCCACGTCGGTCCCTTTAGGTTTAGTCTCCGTGTGAAGACATCTGATGGCCCAGATGAAAGCCTGCCCGCTCGCCTCTAACCCCACAGCCACTGCACGGATTTGCTTCTCGTTCAGAATACAGTGGCTCCCGAAACCCACGAACACCACGGACTGGGGACTCCGAGAATCCAGCCACTTCAAGCACTTCTCTTCAGCAATGTCGGCCGCCTTACCCCGGCTATTCATACTTTCGTGATCGATCCCCCTGTCATCGAAAACGGCAGGAGGGAGAATGGGACCTATGCTCCACACGGGCCTCCCCGTCAGGTTCCTCATGTGGTCGATCCCCAATGAATCGAGCTCGTAAAACGTATTAATAAGTATGCCCCACCCATCCATGCTCTGTTTAATCTCCTCCCTAACGAATCCCTCCAAAGGATACGAATTCGGATGTCGCAGCTTCACGAGCAGGTCTGACTTCCGCAGCTTGAGGTCGAAGCTCAGCTCAGGAACCCCAAAATACTCATCGTCTCCCTCCACGCTATTATGCGGCATGTAGGTAAACAGGGAGTGCATGACAGACATAGCGAACGCCCCCGAAGTATGGAAAACCACGGTGGGGATTCCGAATTTGG
>JASDQU010437277.1:161037-172818 GCA_032191745.1 Picea mariana | reverse complement strand
TGCACATCAAAAACTTCGCCCTCCATGGGCTCATTAGTCCTCGGGATCATAGCAATGTCAATCATATTTCATCATTAATTTTATCAAATGCATGCATAAGACCCCTAGCATATCATCTAATAACTCAAAGACATTACACTGACCTACTATACAAAGCTGAAGAAAAAGACAAGGTGACCTATTGGGTCAGCATCCATAAGAAAATGAAAGTTCCCAAAGGATATCATCCAAGCCATGTAATACGAGGTGGTGTGGTCTAAGGATGCCCAGACATAGTGAAAACCAAGGGTGGATATTATCCGTGGGTGCCTTTGTAGGAGGCGAGCTGTACCTGTCATGGATGCAATTCTTTCCAAGCCCTTTATTGCCTTTATTCTTTCTTTTATTGCTTTTTTTCTTTCTTTTTACTTCAAGGTCTAACTAGAGGACACTGCCTTGGCATGGTGACCAGAGCTGACAGTGTTAGCCACGAGTATTTTCGTAGAAATGATAAGGCTGGCTCGTGATGACACCCCCTTTCCCTTGGCCATGCAACCAAGGGTCACTGCCCTGGCATGGTAACCAGATAATGGCAATGTCATACTGCTAGATACCTATGAACATAATGGGTCGGCTCGTGATGAGACCCCTTATCCTCTTGGCTAGGTCTTGTTTTATCATTTTTCTTCGGGTCCCTCTTGTTTCTTATCGAGAAGCCTTTTATTGCCTTCTCGGGGATCCCTGGGCGAGGCATCTCTAGGTTCTATTTTCTATGGCTTTTATCTTTTACGAGCTGCTTTTACCTCCCGGGCCTTTAGCCCCTTCTTCCCACAGGATAAAGTGCAACCCCACAAATAGGTCATCCTAACGTCTGGACTAGGGGAGTGGGATAGATGGATAGGAGACAAGATGTAGAATGATAATATGGTGGGAGCGGACGCTGGCTCTTCAAAATCCCCCCCTGGTGGCTAACCAAAACCTATGGATACCAGCTTGGTAGGGAACCCCGTTAATCCCCCCAACCATGGTCAAGTGGGTTAGTGTAAGATCCAAGCAGTCGTCAGAAATGTAAGGAACCTGATGCATATATCTGAAAGTTATAATAATCAAACATGACACATACCATGATACTTGGACCAATTACCTCATGGAGCAAGAGTCTTCTCCGATGCAAGTCCAAGCCGAAGGTGATGGATGTTGTTGCTGCTGACAGGACAGGTCTGATGAAGGAGGAGAAGGATGGGCCCTCGAGGGCCATGCTCAGGTCAATCCTGCACTCGGTACTCCATGTCTAGGACCTGTGGGCCTCGAGACATGATCTCCCAATTATCCCTAGAAATCGGGGATAACAGGGTCTACTGCCTGCCCCCGAGTTCCCCTGTGCTGCATGTGGTGCTGGTGTGCCCAGGGTGACCACTATAGCTAATCTATCAGCCAACTGCGCCAAAGACTACGCCACTGTTTTCTGACTGACTAACAAATTGCTGAGTACCTGCATGAAGGCTTCCTATGGGTCCATGGGTGCCTTATCAATGCCCTCTGGCCTCTCATATCTGTCTCCCCACATCCTCTCTGCCTTCTGGGTCACCCACTGAACTCATCGACTTTAGTCACAGGCTGGCAGGACTAAAGCTTTGATACCACTGAAATATCCCTGATCCCACTGATCACGATATCTACTACGGATCTAGTGTTCTGTCTCACAAATCTGATACACTGGGGGTTTATGAATGCGTTTTACCTTCAGATCTGATACTCTGGGGGTTTCTGGATGCATTTTAGTTATGTGCTTGAGATGTTTTGTGGTTGTTGCATGTGCATGTTATATGTTATGGTTTAAACAATATATATATATGATGCATGCGGAAATAAGGAACATCAACCGCCCAATAATATGTATTATGAGATTCAAGCATGGAAATACAATGAAATACTGGAAATATAGAAGATAGTATTCAGTTAGATCTCATGGATCGTCACTGGAATACAAGCAAATAACATAAAATACCCATGATCAGAAGATGAAGGCAGATCTGATGCATGCACAGATAGATTGACAAAATTGATGGTTCCGGAGAAGCACGATAATTGGTACAAACTGGAAAACTCGTCTGGAAGGTTATACCTGTCAGAATGAGCTGGAAACTGTCCCAATAGAAGCGCCCTGGCCTCTAGAATGATACTGGTGACTGCCAGATGACATATCTGGCCTCTGATGCTTTGGATCTCGTCCTCTGGGGGTCTGCGCACCTCCTGGCTCTCTGGATGCGCCCCAAATGATTCCACCAATGGAATCGGCTGCTATAGGACTCAAAACAATCGCCTCGCCAAATGCGGAACTTGGTCGGAAGGGTTTTCCCAGATTTGCTCTGATGCTCCGTCTATAACCCCAACTGTCCTTCCAAAAGAGTTGCGCCCTAAATGGCTGAATGATGTGCTCTGAAGGATTCCACTGTCCGAATCTGATGGAAAGTGGCTCAATCTATGCACCMTGGCTGGATCTCAACTGGGTTGGAAGGAAACTGCAATTCGAGCTTTGATCTCGTGCAGTTACACAAACCCTCTATCTGACTTGCGCCCCCACTGGCTGAGCTGCACAACACTGATAACTGGATACTCCTGAATAGCACAGTAAAATACTTGGATGGTATCTCCAATGGGCTAGGGTCTGTCTCTCAACACCAAAACCTATCAATGGTGGTGGTTTCCTCCAGAAATCCACAAAATAGTAGAAGTCAAATCTCTTCCTCCGCTGGGAACTCTCAAAATCAAATCATAACAATTTATAATGAATTAGGTTGCTTTACCCTTCCTTTATAGCTTCCCGAAACCCTAATTCGTTGTTGACCTTTTCCCTCCAACTGACTTACTTTATTTTATTATTCCTTGGTTAAATCACTTAATTAATTAATTAATTAACCATTTTACTTCTAAAAAGTGATTTATCCATCCTGATGGCTTCTCCGGCCACTGAAAGTCAATTCTCATAATCTTATCCTGTGATGTTGTTCCTCTCGATTCCAATGAGCTATTACACTAAGAGGTTTCTCCAATTAATATGTGCATTATGACCTTCTTAGTGAATTTAATCAAGATATGACCCATAATAACTCAAAATTATGGAAATTGTCGGAATGCAACGAAACCAATGCCAAGCTGTGTGGAATGGATCCTGATGATGAACAATGCCAGTCGGGCGCAATAAAACCCCTCAATATCTCCCGAACTCTCTGTCACCCCTATCTGGCTACTCTGGTAGGCATAACACTCTGTAATGTTATAATGTCCCAAAATGGGGACATTACATAGATTTAGTTCGAGCCTTAGAGTCTTTTATTAGGGACTACCCTCCTTGGCTTCGCTAGGAGTTGGCATAGACGAAGGAGCTAAGGATCAGGTGACAACACCTTGACTTGTGACTTGCCCCTAAGGACACACCCAGTGGATTGAAGATTTCTTCCATGTTACCCGAGGTGTGTATAAGGTGACAACAGGGCTCATGTGGTCCAAGAGGCATCATGAAGATCGAAGGCAAAGTACATAATCCAAAGTTCAAACACAACAGATAAAGTGAGTCATTTTAATACAAAATCCATTAGATAGATTTCACGGAATATACTCTTCAAACTTCAGACTAGCTTACAAAATTATGCAATTTGCTAAGTCTAGGTATGGGAGGGTCATTATTACCTCCTATTAGGTGTGCTAGTACCTTGTCCAAGAGACATGTCTCAGGAAAACCCAACACGGGGCTTGTGCAATGATAATTGTATGGATTGGGGTTTACTTCATGGGGTGGATGTCTTTGACATGCAAGGCTATGTATAATATTCATTCTCATGATCGCCTTTGTAGAGGGAGTGCATGGGCAATGAGATACTCTTTCCTTGGCACTGTGTCTTTCCAAACACTTGTTTTCCTTTCTTGTTATAGATTTGATCTCTTTTGGCTTTTGACATTTCATTTGCTATGTCCTTTTATAAGATATGCATTCATTGCATAGGACTTGGGGTGATGGCTTCTTAGCGAGGAGGTAGAGCTCATGCTTCTTTATTTTCTTGGTTTTTTAATACTTTTCTTTTCTTGTTTGCTTCTAGTCTCTGCATTTTGAATTGGGGTTTTTGCTCACTCTATATCTTTTTTTTTATAAAGTTGCATCAACCTCAGACTTTCGAGCCCCTTCTTCGCATGGGATTACGAGGCACAAACCTTTTTGGGGTACATGTAACACCCAACCCAAAAGAAAGGACAATGGATAGGTGATAGATGGAATGTGTTATTTATGATGAGGGATATGGACATCTTAACCCCATTAAGGCCCCCCAGTAGTACAACTTTGCCCAAGCCTGACAACACTTGACTAGAAAATGATAATGGCCACCGTAAAAAACATAACTCCAAAGCATCATGATTCATTATCCAAATCAACCCATGATCACCAATTTCATGCCTCAAGTATTAACATTATCACTTGATATGAAGTGGCAGAATGATGTACTTGAGTGTATGAATGCACCATATCATATGAGTGAGTTGAGATGATCATAGATGGAAGGCATCTGCGGGCAGTTGTCTGTGGATAGTTCAGAATGACATCAAGATCTGCTGTCGTGGATCATGGAGAAAGAATTTCTCCTCTAGTTACCCCTACAAGTGGGGGGTAACAGGGCACACATCCCAACATATACCGGATCTGAAAATTACTTATTTACAACAGATTTATTACAGCCATACATTGCCCACTTAGCTTCTATATGTTCGTCAAAACACTGAGCAAAATATGTTCCATATTATGTCAAATCAGCATGCATAAGCAGTTCTAGAAACTACTCAATCAACAAGAGAACCTAAGATGAAAATCAGATCTGCAAGTACACAATGTTTGGATAGAAAGGTACACTTCGTATATTCATAAGATGAAGTTACAAGTACATACTCACAGCTTAATACAAGCTGGTACAAGTCATGCTCTCAAAACCTTGGCTAGGGCATCAACCATAAATAGAAAACCCTAGTCACCTAAGATCTCCAACTTGCAGACATACACATTGGCAAGTCCTCTTTGACACCTACACTTGCATGACACAAGTTTCCAAGAGGAAACAAGCGTCTCCCTCTATTTTCTCCAAATCAAACACTCCAAGTAGTACTAGGGTTTCCAAATGGCACGAAACCCTAGTCTTCTTCTCTCACAAGAACGAAGTCTCACTTTGCTTCTCTAGGGTTTCTCCCAAACCCTAGTTTCCTTTGTCTTCTTAGGGCAAACCTTAATCGTAACACCTTCCTTACATCAATACATGAACCCTAGCACACTAGACAAGAGTGCAAAGTACATTGAAGAAGTACAATGAAAGAAAAACGTTTTCTCAAGTTCTCACATCTCTAATACATGATGATGTGATAATTGAATGAATGAATGAAATGAAAAGTTTGTGCCCTCCTTTTATATGAAATAGGTGAGGGAGGCCAACAATAGCAAAGTGGACAAGGTCCACAAACAACTACCTCATGCAACCTAACTAATCATTAGATAGGTCCACATATGAAGCGCCTATGCCAAGCTACAAGGTAAGCATGTCCATCAAGTAAGGGCCTTGTTAACCTCTAGATTTTCACCCTTGAAAATCTTGAGGGTTAAGAGCCAACATGCATTATTTGGCTGGCATTCAGAGATTTTCCCAGTTTTAGCACTAGTGTGAGCTAGAGGTTGGTTTCCATCAGAGATAGGTATGGGATTGGTATATGGTTGTTTTTTCTCCAGAGATGTTAGCTTGGTTTCCCATGGATTTGAGAGAGATGTCTATATATAGCAGGTGACCCTACTATTTAGGAGACAATGATTGGAGACTCCTTTGAGAGTTTTGAGCATACAGTGTTGGTCCTTGCATGATACTAAGCCCGATGACATTTTTTTGGGCGACATGCAAGTACTTTCTATTTTTAACAGGTTGAGCTCTAGGCGTCAGATCAGGGTTTTGAGCATGTAGTATTGATCCTTGAGACTTTTTGAGTCTTTTGGGCCTTTTCCGAGATGACATGTGAGTACTTTCTATTTTTAGCAGGTAGAGATCGGGGGTTAGATGATGATTCCGAGCATTTATCCGGGTTCATTACAGAAAGTTGAATCCGATGAGCCTATTTCGAGCGACATGCAAGGACTTACTATTTTTAGCAGGTGGAGCATTAGGGCTTGCATGTCAATTTTGATCGCATATTTGGAATCCTCACGGAAAATCGAATTCGATGAGTATCGTATCATTGACATGCAACGACATTCTATTTTTAGCAGTGTCTATTTTTAGACATATGACAAAGGGCGGTGTTCTCCTAGTCATTTTGGATGTTTTTGACAGTTTCCTAATTTTTAGGAGCTGGCCCCTATTTTTAGCAGTTTTTATAAATACAAGGGTGGTCGGCTCCAAAAATGACAAGTGGCGGGGGAAAATTCCGGCATGTGGTAGTGATACAGTGTGACATGTGGCATCTACTTGGCATCATTTAATGAGGGGCACACTTTCTAAGGTAAAAGCATTGAAAAAAGAATTAATAAAGTAAAAGAGGGCATGTGGATGAGGTGGTAGTCTCATGGATGTGATTGAGCCAATCAAGGATTAAATCACTCACCTAACTTTTTTCTCAGTCGTCATTAACTCACTTTCCATGCAAATTGATTTCATTAAGTCCCCTTTAATTTCTCTTAAACGCTAAATCCCTAAAAAACAGGGTGCATTCTCCCTCTTTAGCTAACTCATGCATATTTTGGCCAAATTTAGCATTTAAACTTGCTTTTAGTTCCTAATTCATTCCTCCATCCGTTAACACTCCTATTCTTCACATGAGTTAACTCTCTCTCCCTTCCCTATGCACCTTTCCTACTCCATCTCTTTTTGTCATGCGCCCTCATACTCTCTCTTGGTAAAGTGCGCCCTCAACACTATATATTGGAGGTTGGTCTACATTATTATGGTTGGATTTTTGCAGTAGTGGCATACACTTACTCTCTTTCTCTTCTCTAAATCTCTCTAGTCTAGCTACTCTCTCTTTGAGCAAGGATAGTCATTGTACCAGTTGTGGACTTGTTGATTGTGGTGCAATCAACCCTTTGGCAAGCCTATAATAAAGAAGTGTTGTGTTTTTGATGAACTTTCCTTCTTGTTGGTATCTTGTTCTTACTCTTGCAAATTGATTAGTAGTTTTTACCATTTATTGTGATATCTCTCTATCTTTTAAATGGTTTCTTTCCTTGTTTCTTCCATCTCTCTTGTGCTAACACTGCAGGATCCCTCCAAGCTACTTGAAACAATATTTTCCTAATGCTTTGGCGGTGTGTTTACACACTGTCCAAGGCAATTTTGCTGCTATTTTTTGTGTCCTTTTGCAGAAAATCAGTCAACAAATCAGCAGCTCGGTACCCAGGGACTCCCCCCTGAGGTTGGCATGCACCAGCGCAAACATAGAGGGGTCTTGCCAATGTCAATTTGGGGCATTTCATCCTTGAATTAGGATCTTCTTCATCACAGGGTGAACAAGTGTGCTAAAACATCCCGGTACCTAGGGAATCCCCCCCTGATGTTGGCACGCACCAGCTCGAATGGAGAGGGATCTTGCTCGTGACAATTTGGGGCATTTCTCCTTGAATTAGCATCTTCTTCATCGCTGTTTTTCTGTCATATCAGCTCATATTGGAGGGTGAAAAAGTGTGCTAACAGGTCCCAAGGCGCGTGCTCCATGAGACAAGGTCCACTGCTCTTCCTCCAACGGTCTCCAATCCTTCAATGCTACCTCCTAAGCCATGCGCTCCTCTGGGTCCACCACACCTGCATGACCACTCCTCAACCGAAACATCCTCAAGTCAAGCACAAGCCTCCTTGTAAGCAATCAAGTGATCCCATGCTACATAGGGCTCAATGCTCCCATCCTAAATGCCCCAACCCTCCTCCAAATATGCTCTCCTCCTATTCAAACAACCATGCCCTCCATGTGAATTCTGCACCTCATGAAGAATGTCACCATGCCAGATAGGTCTCCATTCTCCTAAAGCATTGTGCTACATAAGAATCAAGTCAAGGTATAGAAAACCATGAATAAGCTATCTCCATTGTGTATGTCTAGTAGGGTACAACCAAGGGTAGTCAACACACTATGCACTCCACATCACATGAAGCAAACCCAAGCATGGTGTAATCACTTTCAGATTAATCCCAAAAGCTAACATGATGGGGAAATCAAAGATTGGGCATCCTTGATCAATAAAGCTCCTTTCACCAAAATCTAGTGACAAACCTCATCCTTCCACATCAAACTAAAAGTAGACAAAGTGCTAACCTCTTACTTGAAAACAATTTTATACTCGAGATTCCATAAAACAAATAACACTATATTTGTAGACAATGACCAAAAATAAATTTAGAAACACAAAAAAAGTAAAACCCTACAATAACCCTAAAACCTAGTTTTGATTTATTTAATGATGCCCCCTTCTATCGTGAATGGACTTATCTTGGATGACTTCCAGATGCTTCCACTGCCATAGGATACAGACATTGGTGTTTGACCTTCAAGGGCATCGAGTTAAGATGCCAAGCATACCCATGTAGAGAATGTAGAAGATTTAGATTTGTATGATTATGTATTTTGATTTGATTGTAGACTATAGTATTATTATTTTTGGACCCTGTAGGCCATTTAGAGCCTCAATGTTATGTATTTTGGTCAAGATTGGTATTGCAATATGTACCATTTTGCTATATTCACCCTTACAATGCTATATACATGAGAACAAATTGCATATTTAGTGTCTAATGGTTTGGATTTACATTGATGTACATGAAGATATATTTTTTAATTTGAATACTGTATGTATTTTTGGTCGATCAGTTTTGTTCCCAGTTTTTTATCGGTTCCAGTCCAGTTCCAGTTTTTGCAGTTAACGGGTTCAGTCACTGGTTGGGTCTTGATAACATGGTAGAGGCTCATCTTTTCCTTTGGCTTTTGCCAAATTTTCTCAACTACTTGGGATTGAACTAGATCTCTAATAACTATTGTCTATTCTTGTAGGTCCTTCACATCAATTCCCCATTTTTTGAGTCAATATGTACTTGTCTTATTCTAGCCTTTCTCCTTTGTTTTGATCATATAGCCCGATATGGGAGATGGTTTTGTCCCTTATGTTGAGTTTTATAAGCAATTGGATATCCTCCTTGCTTAAGGATAGTGGTCAAGACAAATTACAAGGCATCCATTTCTACCTCAAATGGTTGCTGCAAAGTAAGAAGAAGAAACAGTGGAGCAGTATCTAAACATGTTTAAGTTGCTGAAAAGCCTTGTCAGCCACTGAATTCTTGGATAGCTATTTTTGGCTCACTGTAAGTTGATTTAGGAAGACGAGCAATTTGTGAAAAATGATGCATCAACTTTTCACATCATTCAGAAAACTTTTCAAATTTAAAACATTGGAGTGAGCTGCATCAATAGGACTTTAAATTTCTATAGATCAATGTGCACTCCTTCATAATCAATTGCAAATTCAATATAAAGTAGATTCTTGGCCAATTAAACAGTTGGAGTTTAGCTTGGAGTTTATGTTGCTTGAGGAGTTTGAGTACAACTTGAACTTGCTATAAGTAATCCTCCCATGTGTTTAATGTCGTGAAGATAAGCTACAAGAAATTTGCCTAATTAATGCCTGAAAATCAGATTAATGATGTCAAAAAAATGACAAGACACCACCCACCCCTCAAAAGGGCAACCTGTAGTTTAAAAAATGGTCTTCTAAACATTAAGAGTGTTGAGATTCATACGAGATAGTGTGAGAATGGAACATAACTAACACAGATTCTAATTTTGAAATTAAGAGAAGATAAATCAGCACTAGGGCAGCCCAACACTTGAAGAGAAATGAGCCAAGAGGAATGCAACCCTAGAGACAGAGTGAACCCAAGAATAAATTCTCTAGAGAGAGAAATAAACCCAAGCAAAAGAGACCACAAAACTTGATAGGTGCCATTAAGCAAAACACTATTAAGAATGAAAGATAATCACTTGTTTGATAAATTACAAATGAGAGTTTTGTATTTATACATAACCGAAGAGTAGGGTGCTTTTCCCAAGAGGGTTTGTGAGCCTGTGTACAAGGTCAGCCTTAGCCAAACCTAGAAATACAATAATGATTACAAGATAAGTTTGGTCGTGGTGAAACTTACACCATTTTCAACATCCCCCTTAAGCCAAATAGGGGTGCCACAAAGAAAAATGATGAAGACAAATGAGAATGGATATATGTATACCCAACTCAATATAAGGTTAGTTATGGCCGAAATACAAATAAGAGTGGGTGTATAGATATCCAATTCAATATAAGGTCGGTCATGGCTGAAATATAAATGCAAGTGGGTGAGTAGATACCCAATTGGATATAAGGTTGATTGTGGCTGAAATACAAATGAGAGCGGGTGTATAGATACCCAACTCAATACAAGGTCAGTCATGGCCGAAATACAAGAGAGTGGGTGTATAGATACCCATTTCAATATAAGGTCGGCAATGGCTGAAAATGAAGATTATACCACTATTTCAACATCCCCTCTTTAATTCGATCAACGGCCCGGCATAGATGATTTTAGGGGCTAAATTTCACAAATTGGCTAATTTTCAATGGTTTTTCCCAAAAAAAAATTCGCCAAATTCCATTTTTTCTAAAAACAATTTGCCCAAATTCCATAGAATAAAATTATTTTAACTTAAAATCCTTAGAAATTTGAATATTTTTACAAAATTATCGCCAAACATTTTAAATTTTGCATATTAAGGACTAGTAAGATTAGCCCATGTTTCTACATTTTAATATAAATTTCTATTCTTAAAATTATCCCTCACAATGGACCTTGAACAAAAGGCACTACATGAGAAGATTCACATCCCCCCCTTAATGTTGAGTAGGGGCCACATAGAGAAGGCATTACATATTATTTCTTTGAACACCTAAACTCCAACACCAATTAGTTGTTACAAGCTGGTGAAGGTTGTAGAAATTTTTGCCTGAATTGAGTTTTGATGCAAAACAGAAATTTTACCTCTTTGACTAGAGGTTTCCCAGATCTTAACCCTGTGAATTTTTAGCTTTAGGGCCATTATGAAATAGAGCATAAAAAAACAGTAGCAAGAGTACAATATTTCACTTTCTAACAGCTCGATCTTCCAAGCAATTGAAGTAGAAAAGATACCTAACAACCTGGATAAGTTTCGTCCCTCTAGGGCAATTTATCCCTGTTAAATTTATAGCAGCTGCGAGAGCCATTCTCCTGAAGAATGGCTAAGACCTTAGACGAGATCTAGGGCCCCCAGTGCACTCTTGGGGTATCTTGGTCTGGGACCAAGCAGATAAAAGCCCCTAGATATGTCTAGGGCCCCTGGACATGGTCCAGGGTACCCATGCCTGGGGCATAGGGTTTCTTGGTCTGGGACCAAGTAGTTAAAGTCCCTAGACATGTCTAGGGCCCCTGGACTTGGTCCAGGGTACCCATGCTTGGGGCATGGGTGTCTTGGTCTGGGACCAAGAGATTGAAGCCCCTAGATATATCTAGGGCCCCTGGACTGGGTCCAGGGTACCCATGCCTGGGGCATGGGTGTCTTGGTCTGGGACCAAGAGATTGAAGTCCCTAGATATGTCTAGGGCCCCTGGACTGGGTCCAAGGTACCCATGCCTGGGGCATTGGGTTTCTTGGTCTGGGACCAAGATATTAAAGACCCTAGATATATCTAGGGCCCCTGGACTGGGTCCAGGGTGCCCATGCCTGGGGCATG
>JASDQU010437277.1:142279-159324 GCA_032191745.1 Picea mariana | reverse complement strand
ATGAACTGAACCTTTGTCTGAGCATAACATCAGATCTATCTTCTACTGTGGTTATAGTTCTATCTTCAGAGGTAGGTTGTTGTACCAGGTATGTTTCCTTCTTGTTTCTCTTTGATTTAGATCTGATCATTTTTATAGAATTGTTGTATGGAGTAAGCATGGTATGGATCTAAAAGATATGCTCACTGTAAACTAATTAGACAGAGTTTTAGATTTGAGTTTGTTGGTTCAATCTTATAGATCTGCTGTTGTACTAGATCTGTTCTTTACTAAGATTTATTGTATATCTTAGAACTGGTACTGATACTTTAGATCTGACTTTGAATTCATTTTAGAACAAAGGTTATTGTATTTGTGTATTGAAATCCTTCACAGATCGACATGTTAGATGTTCTATTTCTGTTTGAGTTATAGATTTAGTTGCTTGAGTATTGATTTTTTAAAAGAGACTACTGTTCTACATTTAATACCCTAAAACTAACAATCCCACATCAACCAGATCTGAAAATTCACTTTTACAGCAGTTATACCAGTAGTAAAACAACATGTATAGCAGCGACAAAACAGCCCTTAGATTCTTCAATGATGATGTCAAATTGCTTAACAATTGTCCTTTTATTTATGTCAAATCATCAAGACATAGATAGCTGTAAATAACAATACATGAAGAACATATACGGCTGAAAATCAAATTTGGAAAATGCACAAGTTTTGGACAGCTGAAAACTTCATTAATATGCTCAAGATGAAGCACATGTACATATCATGGCCTTCTCTTAGGGCCAATACAAGTCTACTAGCTCTCTAAAACCTTAGCTAGGGAAAACATGAAAACCTTAGCTCAACCAAAGAGCTCCAACATGCAATCATCACTTCAACACATCCTCCAATGCAAGACATCTTGTTCTCTTCTTCTCCACCAAAGATAACCTAGGGTTTTATTACAAAACCCTAATCTCAAACCTCCAATGGATAAACCCTAACCGGAAACCTTCAAGAAGCTCCAAGATGACCAAGAAACCTTAGCGACTCCCAGAGAGAGAGAGATCGAGTACAAGTGAAGAGCCAAGAGAGAGAAAGAGGAGTGATCACCACCAACGTCTCCACAAGAGCAAACCCTAGTCACAAGTACAAACTCCAAATGAAGATGTCTCCTCTAGACTTCATAACTCCACGTAGGGTTCATAAGGAAACCCTAACGACCTCTTCCAAGAGGCTAAAAAGGGAAGAGATACAATGATGTGATGCGATGATTATGAGGACTCTCTCTCTCCTTCCTCTATTTGTATGAGAGGTAAGGGGGGCCAACAATACAATGTGGGCCTAAGCCCTTACAAGCAACCTACAATGAGCACTTGTAGGCCAACACAAGTGAAGCGCTCCATTCCATGTAGGCCAACCCTATTTTCCCAGCCCTTAAGTGATGCCACTAGCCAAAAATCTTTGGATCAGCTGCAGAATTGGGTAAGTGATAATCATGTTGAGATTCATGAGAGATGTGCGAGAATCAAACAGAACCAACATAAACCCTAAATCTACAATTAAGAGAAAACAAATCAGCACTAAAGCAGCCCAACTCTTGAAGAGAAATTAGTCAAGAAGAGTGCAACCTTAGAGTGAACCCAATAACAAGTGCACTAGAGAGAGATATAAACCCAAGCACTAGAGAGTGCAACACTTGATAGGTGCCCTTGGGCAAAAAAACTTTATTAATAATGAAAGATAATCACTTCGTTGATGGATTTCAAATGGGAGTTGTGTATCTACACACAGGTTAAGAGTACGGTGCTTTCTCCAGGAGGGATTATGCGCCTACGTGTATAAGTTTGGCCTTAGCCAAACCTAGAAATAAAATAATGGCTACAATGTAAGGTCGGCCATGCCTGAAAGTGAAGGTTACACCATTTTAAACAAGAAGGCCATCTTTAGTCTTGAAAACAGTGTTAACATCAGAAGGCCATATTTAGTCTTAAAAACAGTCTTCCAAACATCAGAAGGCCATCTTTAGTCTGAAAAACAGTCTTCTGAATATCAGAAGGTGATCTTTAGTTTTAAACAGTCTTCTGAACATAAGGCAGCTCCATTCAGATTTCTCAGCAAGTTTGCATTTTTGGCAGTCTTGAAGTTTTAATGATTGTATGTATTTATGACCGTTTTAACTGATATGTATCCTTCTCCAGTTTTTTCTCCATAGATGAACAATTAGCTTGCTACTGTGGCTTCTCAAGATGTCCTGAAATTGTCAATATAAATGCTTAGGAGCAAGTAGGAACAATATGCTTACCATGTCTTGATTTGATTGATTGGATACCCTGATGATGGTAAATGATAAACTCGGGGCAAGCAATTTACAAGGAGTTTTTGAAGTGGGTAGACTTTACAATTGATACAGAGTGAGGGCCTGTTCTGTGATGCGTTTTTCCTTTTGATATCACAAATTATTGAGAAAAATATTGGTTTAACATGTTTTTCTCAGGAGGTGCTGTATTTATCAAATTTCTGTATACTCTCTTAGATTATATTGTTACACAGATGTGGCAGATCTTTCAATTTATGGTCATTATCCATTTATTTTGTCGAGTTCAAGGCTCTTAGTTATCATTAAAAGCATTGTAATAGTTCATAGTAAATGGTAATATCTATGCCCTACATGTTAGAGAGAAGCTCTGTTAAAGGATGAAAGAGGAATCCCAGAGCGTGACAAAAATCAGGGTGTAGAATACTGACCACACTCTGATCACTATAAAGATAATTGGAGTTATCGTATGCACAGATGCTGTTTAAAATATTATTCCATGCATTATGGGACAGTTTTTATGTCTGTTAGACTGTTTAAGGATGACTTTATAATCTCGTGCATCTTGAATTTTAGTAGTCATTAACAATGGTCAATTATTAAACAATTCTTTGTATTGCAGATGAGTGTTTGTGCTGCTATATGAACAGGTCATGGTATTTTCCTTCCACAGGAATTTGGATGGTGCTGATGCCATTAGGTGCTTTATGATGTCAAATTGGAGAAAGCTTTTTTATGCCTTATTCATGCTTTGTAGCATCAACATGGAGAAAGCTTGTTATCCTTTATATGTACTTTGTAAATTGTCTTGCAGCAAACCTGATTGGTTTCCTTGTACCTTCAAGCTGGGTAAAAGTGATCCTCTACAGTTGACAAGTCAATTATGGCTTTGGAACTGTTTGTTGCTAAAGCCAGTGAATCATGGCAGCAATCCATGATTTGACAAGTCTACCTTCTTTGGCATTTGGATGCAGTTTTTCTTATATGCCTCAATATAATGCAGCATCAGTGTATAATTGGGGGCACTTTTAAGTACTATTGCACCCAGATTGAAAAGATGAGAGCATCCAACTATGGTGGATTGGCACCTGATCAGAGCTTTCAACTTATTTGTAGAGCATATGTAAAATATTATTATTAATTCCATCTATTGATTGGTCACTAGCGAAGGTTTCCTATTGAAATTTTGCTGTGGTCTCATTGAAGCAGCATTCTGATGTATATGTTTCTGTCCTGACCATGAAAATCGTTGGCAGCTGAATTCCATGGATCAAAATTATGAGTTATAAAATGAGCAATATTCACCTGTGCACATCTTGTATCTGGTTTTTTTAGTCTATAAATATTGAACTCAGAAGCAGACAATAATACAAGTTCTTGATGAATATTATGAATTTCCATTTATCATTGGTTTCTTGCAAAGTTGTTCTTTTCCCCATACATGCAACTGCTACTATATAGTGTGTCGAGACTGTATGATATATAGGGATTTTGAACTACTTAATAGATTGAGAATCCAAGAATTTATTCAGTTGATGTTTCAAATGGAAGCCGGAAAAGTATGCTATCTTGAACAGTTTGTGTTAATTCTTTAATTTTTGAGTATATTGTCTTTTAAATAAATGTAAATATGACAAAAAGGTCTTACCTTATGACGTGTAACTTGTTATCTTAATAAATTTGGAAAACAATTGGTTTAATTTCTAGTTTTCCATTGTTTGTGAATAGCCATGCTATTTTGGTTGTTGGACAACCTTTAACAAGAAAATTGACTGCCCAATGCACATGTTTAGGATAGGATGTCCAGGTGGATATTTTTGTTCCTTTTTGTTTTTCTTGGAATATAGATCCCCAAGAAACCCCAGCACTTCCCCTCATTCCGAGGATGGTACCCAGTTTAATGCAGGTGGCATTGACTTTGTAGTATGTACTCCTGACCTGGCAGAGACATCAAGTGAGGCCCGCAATATCAAGTACATCGCAGAGGCAGCCAGATTGGGGACATGATCTGAGACCTCTTGCTTGTAATTCACAGCACTCAACCACTCAAGCTAGCTCACCGGGTTAAAACTGGATAGCTTTTCTGCACTAATTAGGTGGATGCTTTTTATTAAAAGGTCCCATGACACCCTTCTTTACATTAGATGGAACGTTATGACTGAAAAGAGCTCCTTGAATGTAATCGACTTGATGGTGTTTAGTTGTTATGACAGTAGACTTGGTTTCATTTTATATAACTAATGCCTGAATTAAAATCATTCCATTTTCGTTGCCTAGATTCTCATCAATCCAACTTTTCTGCAGTCATCAAAGGTCTCAATTGTTGTTAATGTTATACTGGCTTGAATCTTTGGCTGTAAATTGTATAGCTCTTTCATTTGATTTGCTCAAGACATGTAGGTAGAAAAGCAGGAGAAATCTTACTTTGGATGTTAAGGTTACGGTCAAAGTTATATTTTGTATGAAGGTTAACGAATTTTCCATTATTGTTTCCGAGTCTTTCCGACACTTTACAGGAGTGCCATGATATGATTATACAAGTCATTCTTTTTATGAGTTTTATCAGGACAGGTGGGCAGGGTAAGTTTTATATTATTAGCTGATATCATAGATAGGAGGTAAGTCGAAAGTGATTGATAGTATGTTTATGTGAAATTTGATTGAAGATTATATGAATCTTGACTGATTAATCAATCCCACTTAGAAACTAAGAATATCCAATTGATGCAGTTCTGTCCAACCCAAAGCCATCAAAATTGTAAAAGATGCCTAAGTGATTGTGTAGCTAATATGACCAATGCTTTCCCATTTCAAGTCAGCTAATTGGATTATCAGAGATGCCCCTATTGTATATGATAGGCAGAGGCAACAATTGAGGATCCACATTAGTACAATGTGTGAAAGGTTGTTTACCAGATTGAATCAGACCCAACTAATGAAAGCTAGTCCTTTCTTTTCAAATGAAGAGCATGTAAATCTCTCAAGGGTTGTACAAGCGTTATTTACATTTGAAAAATCATAACAACTGCTAGAGTCAAGAATGCTATGAAGGAAGCAAACCAAAATCAGAACTTACTGCAAAACCTTCAGGTTAAATTTTTGGAGAAAAAACAGTTTTAGAACTCAATGTAAGTGAGACCCAAGTCATGTTTGAACCTTCATAATTCAATGCTGATAAGAAAACATAACAGGGTTGTGATTTTCCCTTCAGATCTTGGGAAAATGGGTTGCATCAGTTAAGAACAGAGTGGTGATTCAGGGGCTTCGTTTTCAGCATTGTTGGAGGTTGATATATGCTAGCTTGTTAGTTGATTCAAACCCTTGGTTGAATAAGTTGAATGCTAGTTGAGTTGGCTCCCTGAGACTAAGTCAACTATTGAGTTTCTAGACAAGTCGATAGTTCAGTTGGTTAAATTAGTTAGTTCTATAACCATGTAAACACTTTTGTCTAAATGATTATGAGACTCAGAGATTGGATCATATTTTAGATAGTAATAATAGAGCTCACTTGACAATACGATCCTTACTTTCCTTTATATAAATTTTATGTTTTGTTGTTCTACTTATGCATTCATGAATGCCCTGTCAAATGGATGTTTTATTTGTCTTTTCAACTATGATCATTTGCTTGTTTAATATTCTGCATTCGGTACCATTCTAATAAATCCGTTTGTTTGAAAACAAAGTTGGTTTCATTACCACAAGTATTCAAGTCCAAGCTAATGACAATGAGTCAAAATGGCAAGCAGAATAATAAAAGAGAAGATAAACCAATGGTAGGAAAAGATGATTGAAAACTATCTTTGATCCCATGTTAGAAGAAATAATTCGGCTCTGACATCTACAAGATTTTCCCACCTAAGAGATTGAAAAGAGAAAAGAATTTGGCTTTCCTTGAACAATGATGAACCTAAATCTTTTAATTTAGACTCAATGTTGTACCCATGTGGAACCTCCTACTATGATTTCCAAACCATGGCTTTATAATTCTAGCCTCCCCTCTTCACTTGTTATTTTGTATTTGATACCATCCTCGCTACAATACTTTTCCTCTCATACCAACTCCATTAATCTGAAATGCATTGCATTCTCTGCTTCTATCTGCATCAAAAGATTTTTATAAAGCATCCTATTTATTTTAATGTTCACCAGTGTGAGAATAACAATGCAACTTTTACCTGTTTGATTCGAATATGAAATTAATCATACCTTGCAGGGTAGGAATCTTCTTGATGCTACATGTCAATCTTGAAGACAAGATTTTAACCTACAGTGTAAACATTTTCTGCAAGCAAGGTATCATTTAGGCTCTTGTGAAACAAGTTATTAATTTTTTATCTAGCTATGCATTTTAATACCATAAGCTCCTTTTAACTTGAGGTGAGAAAATGCATTTTAATGACATAAGCTCATCTTCATGGAGGAAAAACTTGATCATCGATTACCAAATATCAGCATCCTTCAACTTTGAAACACCTTCAACCTTGCCCATCTATTCATATCATTAAAATCATGGTTATGGTTAATTGCACACCTTTGAAACAGCTTCAACCTCAGCCATCTATTCATATCATTAAAATCATGGTTATGGTTAATTGCACACTAGTTCCCTAAAATTTGGGCTTTCAATACAATAAGCTTCAATTATCACGAGATGCAAATCTTGAGAGCCTCTTCTCCAAAGTCAAGTCCAATTGAATCATTAGCCTTGCTATGCATTGCACGTTGAATGATGTTGACAATATTCCAAGACATGAAGAACTGAACGCCCATTTCCACTCTACAATGTGGGATAACCCCCCTTAGGTTTGATTTTTTAAGCACATCTTTCTCTTCATTATGTACTTTTACTTCAAGAACACCAATGTGTATTTTGATGATGTTGGCATTTTCAATTACTCCAAGGCCCTTCTCATTGTTGACAATATTCCAAGACATGAAGAACTGAACGCCCATTTCCACTCTACAATGTGGGATAACCCCCCTTAGGTTTGATTTTTTAAGCACATCTTTCTCTTCATTATGTACTTTTACTTCAAGAACACCAATGTGTATTTTGATGATGTTGGCATTTTCAATTACTCCAAGGCCCTTCTCATTGTCCAATCCAAAAATACCATCTCCATATGTGAAATCTAAGTGTATGCTTCCTTAGCTCTCTATCCAGAGTTCCTATCAGCAAGTTGGCATAGCCAGACAGTATAGATTCTTTTGTAGATGAAAAATGACTAGAAACAAGGTCTGGCCATAGCCATGATTCCAATGCATCCTTGTGCATCAATGGTAAATTGTCAAAAACAGCATACAGATCATGGTGATCAACTTCTTTGTCTTTTTCATGCTCAGCATTCGATAAAGAGATTTGTGGTTTGACATGTCTTTTGTCTCTTTTGTCGCTCCCTTTGTTCTTTCCTTCTACATCTTTACTTGTTTTATTGATTGATTATGAAGCTCTTGACTTCACATGAGACTTTCTAGCTAAGGTGGTTGGTGAATATCTCGACCTATCCTTGCTTGTTGAATGCAACAATGTAGAAAGCTCGGGTGAATGAAGAAAATGTTTTGCAAGTGCGAGGAATGATTTTGCATGAAGTTCCTGTTGTGAAAGAGGTGCTTCAACATCATGCTTTACAGAACTATCTTGAGAAATTTTTTATTCAATAACAATTGGCCTAGGTAAAACAACTAATACAAGATGTTCTCCAAAATTTTATGGAACATGATTTCTTTCATCCAAACTAACTCCAGATAAATACGATGCCAAAATATTCTTGAGCATATATGCTTGATCTGGAACATCATAACTTAAGACAGATTTTCCCATGTCAAGTACATAGTTTACGACCAATGATATAATGTTTTGATCAACAGCCCGAGAATGCAAAACTATCTTGCCAACACATTTGAGTATTTGTAACTTAGCATCCAATTCTTATGCTTGAAAGAAAACATCCAAGTATTTCATAGTAGTAGTACTATCTTGGGGATCAAATCACCAATAAATATATACTTCTCCAACCATTTAAATTACCACTGTGTGAGTTGTTGGAATTGTTATCATAATATCTAATACCTTTGTGCAAAGCCTTTCACAAGGGTTGAGACAAGTG
This sequence comes from Picea mariana, assembly GCA_032191745.1. NCBI lineage: Eukaryota > Viridiplantae > Streptophyta > Pinopsida > Pinales > Pinaceae > Picea > Picea mariana. Next base: position 150,918 of record JASDQU010437277.1, on the reverse strand, counting down.
TAACATGGAAGTGTTACCACTGTCACCTTAGCAATCACTTCCCTCATTTTAGTGAAGGATGAGATCCAACACAAGGGAGGCTTCTCTGGCAACCTCAAAGAATCCTATAGCAAGATGGGATCAAGTCTACGATCTCCTATATTGGTTACTCAAACACAACACCACTAGATCAAGGTATTCAAGGTAAGTATAAGGTGGTATGATAAAGCAATTTCCAGATTTGTATATATGAAGTATCCAAGACAATTAATGATGATTAGCAAGTCACAATAGGTCAAAGAGATACCCCAAACATTACAAACCAAAGGAAAGCTATGGCTGTTACAAAACTCGTATGAAAGATAACAACTTACAGCAATATGTCAAGTTATAACAACAGAAATAAAATACCGCTTAAAATAAGAAAGCATGCAATAAACTAGGGATGAAAAAAGTTAAACTAGGGTTTAATAAACAATCACTTGCTGAAATGTAAATGACATATAATAGCTCCAAGGATGCAAGATGTCAAGCCCTAGAGGACTGGAAAATAAATCAGCAATGCAATAAATGATGATAAGATGCACGGTGAAACATGCCAATCAAACCCTAGTTATCAAGATCAAGGATAGCTGAAAATTAAGATTGATTGCCACAAACCCTAATCTAACCCTAGAGAAACAAGGAAAAGGTGAATTTTAGGGTTTGGAACCCACTACAAGGGAGAAAGACTAGTGTCGTTTAATCCTCTCGGACATATGGGCTCAAATTCTGAACTTTCTTGGGAGACAAAGGTAAAGCTTTGGGTAAAACACTAAAGTAGTCCACTACAAACTTAGAGATTTAACCATTAAAATGACAACTAGGGTAGTCCACTACAAACCCTATAAATAGTTTTATGCCTTTGCACAAGCTTAAAGATGGATCTTGGATAAAACCCTAGGGTAGTCCACTACAAACCCTAGAAAGCTATCCTATAGGAAAATATCAAGGGTAGTCCAATACAAACCCTAGAAATTTTCCCTATGTCCTTTAACAAGCTTTAAAGAAATGAAATCAAGTGAAGGTAGCCCACTACAAACCTTCCTAGGGTTTCAAGATAAAATTTATTCATGAGAAATACAAGGTAACATGCACTATCACGACTTTGATAAACACATTTACACTTAATACATTCAAGAACAACATAGATTTAAAAAGAACACTTACTAGGTAAATCAATGATCATCCATGAAACCCTAATCATGAAAATCATCCATCAAAACTTGAAACGCATCCAAAGATCATATCCCAAAGAAGGTGCATAAGTCATCCCTGGTAGAAGAGAAAATATAGAAGAGACAAATATTAGTAATCTCCACAAGTTGCTATGATTTACAAATGAGGGGGGCACTTCCTCTACTTATATGAGGAAACCAAGCACTTCACCTCTCTAAGAAGCCCCTAAAACATAAAAATCCATGATACATGGTGGATAGGTCTAGGTCGACCTCCGAAAATGCCTGTAAAGATACAATGCTAAAACGTGAAAATGTCCTCTAAAAATCCCACACGTGTGTGTAGAAGGCCCAAGAAGGGTGATGTCATCTCCAAATGGTGTACAAATGCTCCAAAAGTCATGTCTCTCCCCAAAAGGTGAAAAGTATCATCAAAAGTCATGCTTCCTCATCAAGGTCACATCTCCTCATCAACATAGTGCTAACTCATCATCCATGTATTGGGTTGGCTCAAACAAGTGTCACACCACCCTCGAGTATGACGTCTCATCACATATGCAACGTCTAAGGTCAAAATCATGATGTCATCAAGGAGAAGGGATCATCACCTCTCCAAAGAGGTGTACCATCATCATCAAGGCTGCACCATCAATCCAAGCCCCAACGTCCTCAAGGGGTGTATGACATCATAAAGGGCTCAAGGTGAATTGTCAAACTCCATATGCAACGTCCTAGGTCAATAGTGTATGTGCTAGGTCCAAGAGGTGGTGAGGGATGTTGAGAGGCTTGCCAAGTCATCACAAGGCCCAATGCTCATTATCAAAGCTGCATCAACCTCAATTAAATGGAGGGAAATCATCACCAATGTCCTTCAAAGGACCATGTCAAATGGTGCATCATCATCAAGCATAGAGTCAAATGAGACCAGACATCATGGATACAAGATTCATTAGAATCATAAAAAGTGAGTCACAAGTTAATGCAAAAGCCATCTAAGTAATTCACATTAGGTATCTTCAAACTTCACACTAGCTTATGACTTTATGCAATTTTCCAAGTTTAAGTATGGGAGGACCATCACAGAACCCTATTAGGTGTGTCAGTACCCAAGTATAGGAGTATTTCCCGAGAAACCCATTAAAGTGTAAGTATGAGTGAATGGTATGACATGGGGTTTACTTGGTGGTCATGGTATCATTGACATACAAGGTCACATGTGATGTTCATTTCCATGAACACCCTTGTAGAGGGAGCACTTGGTGCATTGAGTTACCCTTTCCTCGACATTGCTTCTTTCAACCCCTATCTTGCCTTTTGATATTCATTAATTGCTTTGCAAGCCCCTTTTTGGGTTTATTAATTTATTACATATGGATTGAATTAAGTTCTTTTCTTTAGGTATGCATTTAGTGCATTAAGACTTGGGGTGATGACCTCATAGCGAGGGGGTAGAGCTCAAGCTAACTTGGGTTTTGATTTATCATTTATATCCCATCATTATTCTTTTGCATTTTTAATTTATAACATGCTCTTCCCATTCTTTTTTACTAGGTGCATCAACCTCGGGCATTCAAGCCCCTTGTTCTCATAGTAGAATGAAGTACATACCTTTTTGGGATACATGTAACAACCATTCCCACAGATAGGACAACAAAAGGAATATAGATAGAAATTGTTGAGTATGGAAAGGTATGGGTATGCTACCCCTATCAAGGCTCCCTCGTAGTACCCCTTTTTCCCAAGAGTGACAACACTTGACTAGGACACATATCACGGTCACCAAGGTGAAACAATTCAAAAAACATAACTTCCAAGTGTCATGACTCATTATCTGACTTCAACCAATGATCCTTACCTAAATGCTCAATGCATTAAATGTAACACTTTGTATGAAACAATGGCCCTCATGTGTGTTGGATCACCATCATCGAATGAGCCTGTTGATCAAGTGTTTGAGTTGAGCAATGATGAAGGAGAGGCATTTGAGGGGCTTCTATATGCAATGTGGATCATGAAGAATGATCTCTAGTTACCCCTAGGTGAGAGGGGGTAACAAGAACCTTGATGAGATCCAAAATTTGAATGAGTTGAAAAAAAAACCTTTTCCAATTCAATTGGATGCTCTCATAGGATTGTTTTGATAGCCAATATCGCTTGTTTCAAAACACATGAATCTTTATTAACTTTATCACCCCCAGTAAGCATCGAGCTAGCTTGAAAAAACAAATCTTCCTTAACTCCAACAATTTCTTTTCCTAGAGTCAATAACTTCTTCAGAGTTTGCAGTTTCTTCATTGCCAAGATAACTACTTCCTTGCAATATTATAGATCTTTGTCTAACGAATTCCAAGAGACCTTTCAAACAAGCCAAACCCATAGATGGAATTCTTTTAGCACATCTTCCAATTGTAGAAACTACATCCAAAACAAACTTTCTATCTGGGTCTCTAATATAGTATTGAAATTCTAGCAATATTGTATGAATAGATAATTCCATTGCAATGAGAGACAAGATTTCTAGCTTGACTTCAATGCCTTGCATCTATGAGGAATTGCATCACCAGGATTTGGGGCTTGGGTGATATGATATAATCAACAATTTCTTGAGAAATCAAGGAATGTCCATAGACCTTTCAACTAAAATAAGGCATAAGTATAGAAGAATAAATATGTGATGTATTTTTTTTTATGCATGAGTGATCTTCTAATTAGCTTGCTTCTCTGCATAATTGATTTCCTAGACTTAGGCAAGACCGGTCCCAAGCACATGTACTACCAATAATTTATAGGACCCTATTTATTCAAATCACTCTTTATCTTTGCAGAGCATCAACTCATGTCCCATACAATCTTTCAATTGTTAGTATATTTGAACAATTTCTAGAATTTTATCATGGGTAGGAACCTATCAAGAGCATAAAATATTGATGAATCCTCACTTTCTAAAAGAACAATACTGTATAAAAGAGTGCAAACAAATATCTCCATCTTTTCAGTGATGTGCGTGCCATTAAATTGTAAACTTGACGTGCTTTGAACCTACCACAACAACTAGGAGATAAAATGAGGTTGAGAAGCCAAACATATGTTTAGTATGAGTAAAGGATTCCAAACTTTTGTTGCTTCTAGTACTTGGAAACTTCTAATATATTTCCAACTTGTTTGGGCATCTCCAGTGCATGCATCGACCATTATTACTAATGACTCATTTTAGCTCATAATGACAACAAGGTCCATGCCAGAAGGCATTAGTTCACTTTATCATCGTGGTAGTTTTCAACATGTGCCATTTGATTTGGAGAGAGGCACGATGGAAGTAATTTTCAAATTTGTTAATCGATCTTTAAAATAGGCCCAATGGCTTGCCATCAAGACCTTTCTAATTTTGTCAATTGAATTTGATCAAAGGCATGATGGCTTACCATCAAGACCTTTTTAAACTTAGGAAATAAAATTTGAAAAGACGCTCAATGACCTTATCATCAAGTACTTTTTTAAACTTTGGATTTAACATTTTACTTTTCCATTGAGGTAATTTCAAAGATGTTTTTTAATGTTTTTTCAAAGATGTCGTCAGGGCAATTTTAATGATGTCATAGGGACAATTTCAAAGATGTCAATCAAATTTGAAATGGTGCTTCGTGGCTACCCATTAGCATAATTTTGACTTTGCAATTTCACTTCGAAAGGGGGCTCGATGGCTAAACCATTCGTGCATTTTTTTACGTAGCCATTGAGATAGATTTGATAATACCATAGGGGGTAAGGTTTGTAATACCATTGCGCCATTCTTAACATAATTTCTTTCAAATTTTAAAAGAGGCATGAACTCAAATCCAATGGGCCCTTTTTAACTTTGTAATTATAAAGTCAAAATAGGCCCAACGGCACTCCATTATGCACTTATTTAACTTCATAAAAAACAAAGTAGAAAAAGGACTGGTTACCCCCTCACTTCTAGGGGTAACTAGAGGAGAATTTTTTTTCCTCCATGATCCACATTCTAGACAACAGATCTGATGATGTCATTTCGGACTCTCCACAGAGTACAGTTGCCCGCAAATACCTTCCATTACATGCTCAACTCAACTCACTTATATGACATGGTGCATTTACATACTTAGGTACATCGTTTTGACACTTCATATTGAGTGATAATGTTAATACTTGAGGCAAAAAAATGGTGATTGTTACCCCCTCTCATCCAGGGGTAACTAGAGGAGATAATGTCTCATGGCCTGCACTAAATACAGTGATCCCAACGATGATGATGATCAATATTCTCACAAGCAGTATCCCATCATCCCTTCAAATGCCTCTCTCCTCATCAACACAACTCATCACACCTGATCAACATGGTTCATTGGAAGAGGGTTGTCCAACACATTATGAGGTACATTAGTCCTTGTTTCATAAAAAGTGTCATATTTAATGCATTAGGCATGTGAGTGAGGATCATGGGTTGAAGTTGTATAATGGATCATAAGCTCAGGAAGTTATTCTTTTTTCCTTCTTTCACCTTGGTGGCCATCATAAGCGTCCTAGTCCCATGTTGTCACTCTTGGGGAACATGGATACTACTGGGGGTTCCTTGAAAGGGGTAGCATACCATTCTCAATCATACTTACCACTTTTCCATCCATGGTCTTTCTGTTCTCCCACCTTTTGGGTAATGGTGGTTACATGTACACGAAAAAGGCATGTACCTCATTCTCTTATGAGAAGAAGGGGATAAAGACCCATAGGTAGATTGCAACTGGCCAATAATAAAGAAAGAAAGTTAAGAGAAGCCATGAATAAAATGCAATGGAAGGGATAATGTTAAAGACAATCCATACTTGAGCTGTACCCCCTCATTAGTGGTGATCACCACTAGTCCTAATGCAAATAAATGCATTATCAATTGAAGAGGACTTGAATATATCCCAAATGAAAAGTAAAGGAAAGTGCTGATAAATGCTTGAAACATTTTTAAGAGGAATTTCAAATCAAATAAATCAAGAAAAAGGAAAACAAGGGGTTTGGAATGCAAAAAGCACAGAGGAAAGGGTAACTCAAGTGCCAAGCACACCCTCTACAAAGGCACTCATGGAGGTGAGTTGATACGTTGTCTTGCACGTTAATGACCCCATGCCCAGAGGTAAACCCCATAACCACCTCACATTCATTACATATCTCTGATGGGTTCTCCCGGGAAATATCTCTTTACTTGGGTACTGCCACACCTAATAGGGTCTTTTGGTGGTCCTCCCATACCTAAACTTTCCAAATTGCATAAAGTCTTGAGCTAATGTGAAGTTTGAAGGGGATATCTATTGTGAATTGCTTATGTGAATTATGTATTAAGTGATGGCCCACTTTGTGTGCTTCTAAGGAATCTTGAACCTTGTTATTGTTGGTATTACTTGATTCTATGACTTTGATTGATTTGGATGCACCTAACATGGTCCTTTGTAGAATGTCTCATACCTTCACATAGGACGTTGTGCATTTTTTTATAGGACATGACATGTACGATCCAGAGTGTTGGGTCACCTAATGACTTGACACATTCAGACTTACCCTCTCACATCTCCTGGACCTTGGACGATGTACAAATGAGCCTTCATTTTGCATATATGGTCATATTGGTTGATAGATGGGAAGGAATCCCACACTTTTGGACAATGCACCCTAGAGACTTATCAGGCTTTGGATGGAGGACGTTGCAATTGGAGATGATTGGGAAGCCCTTGGAGAGTTGATGATACCCCTTTTCACCTTGGGCATTGGCCTTTTCTCCCTAGACGCTGAGCTCCTTGATGATGATGTCATGCGCTAGGGTTTTTCTTGATGATGATGGGGCTTGCTTTCCATTGGGGCACCATTTGATGGCTTGAGTCCTTGATGATATGACATGATTTTTGATGAGGATATAAACCTTCCACCTTGCTTGCACCACTTGATGATGAGTCGTGGCTTTTGGAGGCCTCCTACACCTTCCTAGAGCATGATGTCAACCACAAGTGTGGCTTTGGAGGGCTTATTTTGATGTTTTAGCATATTGAGGCTATTTGAGGGGTCGACCCTACTTGTATCATGGATTTATTATTATTTTAGGATTTATTGTGGACATATGCACTAGGGTTTCCTCATATAAAGAGGATAGTGCTCCATTGTATCAAATCATAACTCATCACTTGTGAGACATCACTTCTATTGCTCTCTTATCTTTTGCTATGGATTACTTGTGCACACCTTTGGAAGGATAGTCTTGTGGATGCTTTGTATTATCTTGATGGATGATCTTTGAGATAAGGTTTCCTCATGCATAGCGACTTGGATAAGTAAGTCTTCTTCAAGTGTTTGTTCATGGTGTATCTTGGTGATTGCTCTATATTGTTAAAGTGTTGCTTGTTACCTTGTATGCTAGGTTCTTTTTGCTAGAAACCCTAGGAGGGATTAAAAGTCTTTATCCCCCTCCCCATTTTCATTCTTCTTGTTTGTGGAAGCATTTAAGACCTAGTTCTAGGGATCAAAAGTCTTTATCCCCCTATGGATTTGTCTCGGCTAGCTCAAGATCTAGGCTTTATAAGGCCATAAACCTTAGGCTTTGACCTTGTTCACTTGAATCTTGAAATTAGACGCCCTAGAAGGAGATGACACCTAGGGTTTATAAGGCCATAAACCTTAAGGTTTGTCTTTTGAGTTTCGATCCTAGGCCTATAAGGGTTTATCCCTAGGGTTTCAAACCTCCATCTCTTCTTGATAATCTAATTGATGGTGTTGCTTGACACCATTTTCCCAAAGGAACAAAGCGGCACTAGTATTGAGCTCTTTCAAACATACCCTCTCTCTCAAAGCAACCTAATAGTTGGATACCCTACCAATTTCCAACCCTCAAACTAACTCAATGCTTGGCAAACTTAGTGAACTTTTTGCTGCAGTTATAAATGACTGCTACAGCTATTAAGGCTAAATTGGATTGCTGATAACTTACTTAATATTATGGTTTAAGAAGGTTAAAATCATTGTTGAGCACTTGGATCTTATTCCACTTGTTAAGGTCTATATTTTAGGATTTTATTTACTAATTTTAAAGGCTGAATTCTTGCTGCTGTTACAAAACATTCTTGGCTGATATAACCATTGTTTACTGCTGCAATTTTACTACACAACCTTCTTACTTGATAGCTAGTGTTCTAGAGGTGATTATTCATTTGTTAGACTTGGTAATTGTCATTATATGCATTGGTAAACTTATCTTATACACGTCGACCAATTACCTCGTCCAAACTCTTCCTAACCTTTCACATTTCCCTAGACCTAGTCTATCCTTTTGAGGTGACCAAGATAGGGGGCCATCATTGTGGTTTAAGAAGGTTAAAATCATTGTTGAGCAATTGGATCTTATTCCACTTGTTAAGGTCTATATTTTAGGATTTCATTTACTAATTTTAAAGG
>JASDQU010437277.1:117955-129355 GCA_032191745.1 Picea mariana | reverse complement strand
CTGACTTCTTCTCTTGGAGGCTAATCAACTAATACAAATTATCCTCTTGAGTCGACTTGTCTTCTAGGGTTATTAGACAACTCATTAGGGTTTCTTCTTTATTCCCAGAATATTCTATTCTCATTAGGTTTACACATGGAGGTAAATACCTCCTGCAGCTACCATAATATAAACAATTTCCTTATGGTGTTCCTCGCAGAAGTTACACCAAATTCGAGGCAAGATCGCATTAAGATGAAAATTATTTTTGATTGGATTTCTAAAAGGGGGTGCAGAAGAGGATGAAGATCTAGGGGTGAGAGGGGAGATAGTTCCTTTCCACTCATACGATTGTTCATGTATTGTACAAGTTGTAAAATGGAAGACATGTCTGTCTGGCTAACCAATTCTCCTTGGGGAAGACCATTTCTTTCAATCTGTTCTTCATACTCTGATCAAGCATGTAGAGMAAAACCGAGATTATCAATGGATTTTTCCTCAATCCTATGACGGTATGGGGAAGGTAATTCATTGTAGTAATGCATGAAAGAAGCTTGGTTCTGAGGATGGATGAGTTCAGGGATTTGATTATATAACTTGGTGAAATGCAAGTTGAAGGACTTGATGGTCTCACCATCCTTATAGGTGACGTTATTGTATTCCCTTAACTTCTCGGCTTGGATTTTAGATTTTCCATAAGTGGATCGGAACCAATAGATTAACTCTTCCCAAGTAGACAAAATCTTAGGAGGAAGGTCAAAGAAATCGGCCGCAACCTTTCCTTCAAAGGAATTGACGAATAAGCGCATGCAAGTATCATTGTCATTGGCTCCTATGTTATGACAAGCATTGGAAAACGCCACCAAGTGTTTGTTTGTAGTGACAATGTTATTTTCTGAAAACCTAGGAAGATGCTCTTTAAATTTAGGAAGTGGATGAGTAGCAGGTGCTAGGTTAAGAGGAGAGGACACATGCCACGGTGTGGTTGTGGCATCTTCTTCGAATTGAAAAAGCCCATACTTTCTAATGACTTTGGTGGGGTTTGGGGTAGATTGGACATGTATATGGTGGCTATATAAGATACCAATCAATAACGAAGATGAAGACTGAGAATATGAAGCACTTCCAGTGCCACCAGAGCCACCACTAGATGTCATCTTGTGGATGATAGATGAGGGAAAGAAGGACGAATTGGATGAATTAGACAAAGTTCTCCTTAGAGCACTTTGTTGGGTAGATAGCACAACGTTCCTTCTTCCTATTTCAACAATAGGATTAATTTCAGGTGATAAACCTCTTCTTCTTCTTCTAGAAGCATGAGAGTCTAAGGACATGTAAGAAAGGACAACACTAAAGAGAAAGGAGGTTACTGTTGATTTCTAAGCTATCTATGTCTAGCTTCCAATCGTTCTTGAGCACTAATATCTCATTCAATTGCTACCCAAGAATGGTTAAGCTCAGCACGGGTATTGGCAGTGTCTAAAATGGTATTAAACATATTCAAAGCAATGTTGGTCTGATCTTGAAGACTAGGACCAGGCTCAATATTGGGTTGCTTTTCTATAGGCACAGTCATTAAGAAATAAAATAGTCAAAGAATCAATATCAGAAAAATAGATGTATCGATGAAAATCGAGTCTAAAAATTAACCAGAGAGATATCGAAGATATCCCCAGTATGGTCGCCAAATAAATGTTGAGGAAAAGATATGAATTGATCTTACTCAATCATTTTCAGATTCTTCTTGGCTAAATAAAAATATATGGGAATGTCACCCTAGGTTTATAGCCATCAAAAATAAAATCCTAACTCACAAGTATCAATTATGAGTGCTTAGGCTAGTCTTTTCACAAATAAAAGCTTGTTGGAAAATTATTTTTAATATGATTTTCTAAATATGATAGTTGTTGAAACCGAGTGTAAAGACATAAGTAAAACACCAAGATGATAATCAAGACAGATGAGACATAAAACAATCCTTTATTTCATTCCAATTCACCAAAGAGTCATTCTCTTTACAAAATCTCATACAGAAATTTCGGACCAAAGTCAAACTTAGACATCCTTGATGGAACATACAAAAGGACCTCTGAAAGAAAATCAAAACTGAACTCTAAAAGTTGGATCATCTTGCCACAGATTTTTGCCCACTCGACTCTGCACAATAGCCTTTTTCAGTCATGAAAACTAATTCACAAACATACAAGTCTACACAAACTATCAAAGATAGATTAACACCTCTGAAAACAAAGTGTCTGAATGATGTAATTAAGCCCTGAATGTTGTTGTCTACAATAATACCCTGCTATCATAAAAAAGAATTAGGCTTGTGATAAATTAAGGAATGAATGAAAACTGAACTATCTCAACATAAACTCAAAGATAAAACCTTAGTATGCTTCTCCTTCTATCCTCCTCTTGTTCCTCCCTTTCCCCTTGCCTTTAAGCAAATTAGAGTTGATTGAAGTAGTTGAACCACCTCATTATTTAAGTTAACTAAAAACTCAACCAACTTTTTAGTTAAGGGGGGGAAAGTAATAAATCATAATAGGGGTTTTAAATAAATAATAACTAGTAGGTGGGACCCCTTGTGACTCCCCTTTATCTCTTAACAATTATAACATAACTAGTCAATTAAACAAGAACATCTCTCCTTGTGACTCCCATCATCACATGCACATTTTGACAATTTATCTCATTTATATTTGACATTATTTTAAAAAATGCATTGCTCATATCTCCAAAATAAAACATGTTGTCCAAAAAAATTTGAAGTCAATTGTCATCAACAATAGATAAAATAAAAATGCGAAGGCCATATTCCCCACTCCGAGATGCAATCTTTCCTTGATTTTTTTTGTCACCCTTTGATTTTCCTGAATTTTCCTTTGGTTGCGCTGACCCTATAGGCCTAATCTCGTTGATCACATGAGCATAATCGTCCCTCAAATGCATCTGGGAAGACACGGATTTGTTAGAGCCATTGGAGGGAGAGGAAGGGGCAGCAATGGATTTTCCTTTGTCAAGGGCATGATGGGCCTCGGTTTTCAACTTTTTGCTAGCATGAGAGGACTGAACTGGTGAGTGGACAGGTGCAACTTGGGCAATCTGGTTAACAGGTGGGGGAGTAGGTAAGGACAAATTGGGCCAGCCACGATGTTGGGAGACTGTTGAGTGGGAAATATTTTGTCATCCGTCATTTTCGGGAACCTCAGGTTGCAATGAGACATGAGGGGGAACAAGAATACCAGGGGATTGTGGAGATTGAAAGGGAGGCCTTTCAGGCCTAGGTTGGACCACTCCTTTCCCAATCCAATTGAAAAATCTGGCCTAACTCTTGTGAGTCAGCGTCAAAGTGTATGGAGAATCTTGGCCTTCTTGGGCCTTTGTTCCAATTACCTCTCCCTCGGTTGCCTCTGCCATGGCTACCTTGGCTGAAAAAACTCATTCCTACATGCGTGATTGATTAGAAAATAGTCCTTTTAACAACCATACATGAAAACTCTTTAAAAACATGAAATAGATTTTGGTTCAACAACATATCAGACTCATGCAATCCAATCCATATAAATTGTTTAACTATTGTCAATGAGTAGGGGATGAAAAAAAGGTTTTGGGATATGCGAGGAGTTTGTATTGAGTGAAACATGATATAATAAGGGGTAAAAGAACACAGTTACTACTTAAAGACAACAACAATCAACTGTAATGCAAACCAGAGAAAACATCACCGTGATCCAACAAAGAAAATGTAAATTCTGACTACTTCAATACAAAATTTTCCTTGACTATAATCAATTTTAGAATAGGGAGTGAAAAATGAATGTGGGAAGGCAATGGGGTTTTAATTAGCGAAAAGCGAAATAATGGTGGGGAAAGAGAGAAGGTATTGTTCAAAAAATTCATTAAGTAGTCCATCAAACCATTCTGTAAAAGGAAATACACCAACCAAATGACCACTGTGACCCAAAAAACACTACTGTGTATAGTTCAAACAACTATGTGCGTTAACTTGCTCACTGTTCGAAATCAAATATTTAACACATCATCATCAAACAAGATAGTATGCATTCCACAACAATCTGTAGGGGAGCCATGTTCCTCTCATTATCCATATAATATTTTAAAACAATTCCCAAATGCATAAACAATCACTTATTTCCACTCTGTTCAACATCAAAATCAATCACTACTCACGAATTATTTCAGTCATCAAATACAAGTCAAAGGTCGTGCTCGATTATGTCTTTTAACTCATTTGATAATTAAATTGCAATGAGGTTATACTGTCACAACACCCGTGCCTATCACGGTTAAAATGCATGATATTCATTAAACATACATAGTGGATAGTCAACACAATAATCCATATTTAAATTTGCAAAGATAATGACTTTCCATTTAAAACACAGACAACAATCACCACTTCAACTCATGCTATGCTGTGGAATACAAAAAAACTATTCGACAAAACACAAGTGTATTTTTTCCACTATATAGGTTAAATCTTATTTGACTCTAAACATTCAAAATGCTGAGCTACCATCCAATACAACAAGGCAACAAAAATATACCCGATGTCATAACATAAATGATCAAAATGAAACAAAGCCATGTTTAAAAACTCCGTGACTATCTGTGAGGGCGCAACCAAAAATATCCATAGCATACACAGTGGATAGCCATACCATAATCACCATGATTGAAATACTCCCATGGAAATTGAAACACACAGTCATAATAATCAACATCTCGACTTAACATGTTGTAGGAATGCCACACATATCCACTCATCACACACGAAGCAATGCTATGACTTAACCAATTAAAAACAATGTTGGGTTATCAATTCAATAATCACAAGGACAACAATTGTGTATTCGATTCAACAAATCATCCAATTAACCATGTTGAGTTTACCCATTCAATTATAATAACACATGCAATGGCTAGATACCAAAACCAACACCACTGTCGCATAATCAACGGGGCACACCAGTAATCAATTCTGTCGACAATACACCACCAATCCATTACAACTAACAATATACCCGACATGCCATAACAGTCTCCTATATCAACACTCGGGCTTGAGGAATCAAGGATTTGTTCTGTGTACCAACACAAGAAGACTAGAGTCGAATCCTCCAAACGGTGAAAACCTCTAAGACCAATGGTGCCACACATGGTATACCACAATTGACTTCGCAGATAGGGTGACAATCCCTTGATAGGAGAGGCTATGAACAAAGGAACACAACTCCATTCTAGTCTTGTAACGATACTTAGCACACGCAGGGTATAACCCTTGTGGCTCTCCCAGCCAACCAACTAACAACGTTGAGATGAAACAGAGTCGAGAAGAAGCCATATAACTCACTGCACAACCATTAGTAGCATGAACAACCCAATACCCAAATGAATAATGCACAGTGACACAAGGCGTTTCAAACCCATTAAACCCCATAAAATCCAAGACTGAGTATGGGAAATGAATGCGTGAAGACAACCAACCACTTTAGACCAAACGAAACCTCCCAACTAAAATCAACAAGGATGATAGAGACGAAAAAGTAAGGGTGACGTGTAAATGCACGTCACCTCCACCCTCCAGTCATTTAATTTATTAGTACACGCCAACCATTAATCCATTAACCATTCATTAAACCATGCATTGGAATTAGCATCTATCACTTGTCAAACATGCCACCCACATCATATCTTACCATTTCCATCTTAACCATAGTGCATATCAACTATATAACTCAAAAATCACATAGCCATTAACTTATTAGCTAGGATAACAACAATCATTTAAATTTCGATACATGTAGGGTAGCATAAGAGCATAGTTTGATTCCTTCTTTTGCATTTGTTATACTTCTTTACTTCTTTTCAACTCCTCTTATGTGTTGTTGCTAACATGTTTATTGTGGAGGTGTCATGGTAAGGAATCCATGAACATATAGCAACGATAACATAGACCATCATAACAAGAAAACTGAGCCTAGAGCAGGGGAAAAACACATAACATGCCTTATCCATCATTCAATTGTCGCAATTAGAACCAACATCCAAGATCTCATCAACCATGTAAGCAGTGTCGAACAGTAGCACAAACATCAAATAAGAACCAGATCTGATCTCTTATCTACAAGGGGGTCCCACCTACTAGTATTATTTATCCTGTTAGCTTTATAATAATAGGTTTTAGCAACACTTTGTGGGAAAAACTTCATTGCAATTTTAATCGTCAACACACATCTCTATCTCACTGCGTCTCACAGGAGAACCACACTCACTATTTCTCAGCCACTAGGATTACGTTCACCTGTGCTCAGCCACATGCACGTCCAACTCAACATATCTCTTTCTCACTGCGTTACACATGAGAATCATCTGGAGTTTCACATCATCTCAAATCTCTACACAGAGGAGGCTAATACATCGTTTCATCTCTATCTCGGAATGATGCACCCAACTCATGGGATTTTCTACACGTTCACCTGTGATCAGCCACAAGCATGTCTAACTTAGAAGATGTTCTTTCTCACTGCGTTACATAGGAGAATAATATGGAGTATCATCTCAACTCTCTGCACAAAGGAGAACAATAAACCCATCACATGGGCTCCTTCACCCTTCACAGGGGTACACAACATTCCATATCCATCTTATAGAGGAACCACACACCCAACTCATGGGATTTCTCTCAGACCGACTTACTCATTCTGTGTCCCAGAGGATGTCTCATACAACTGTAATCATCAACACTCCCTCTCAGCTAGGGAGGAATTCTCCATCAGGAAAAATCTTGCACAAAAGTACTTGAAGTTTGTCTTGGTTGTAGTCATCAACACAGACACTGCATTGAAGCTGAGGTATGTCCCACTCTTGCTGGTACGATGTCCATGGAGAAGTTAAATTTCCTTTTGAAGTAGGCTGTGGCTTTCAATGCTTCTTGGATTTGATACTTGCTCTCATATATTTTGGCCTTTGAATGGTTCATTCGCCCCGTCTCTGCTAAATGAGCTTCATCCCCTCACTCCCATTTCATTATGCCCCCCCATGGGAGAAGACCCAGAAATTTACTTTCCGACCCCTCGCACACTGCTAAGGAAACTATTGAAGCTACAAAGTTCTATCATGAATTTCTCCCTCAATAGAACCAAGTAGCCATGCTTTCCTTGGAAGAGAAAGTAAAATTGGTTAGAGAGTTCAAGGATGATGAGGAGGTAGAGAATCAAGTGGGAGGAATTATTCCCAATTTGGGTTGCGCCATAACCAAAAACTCAAATTTTTTCAAGACTCTAGAGCTTTATTTTCACACCAAATGATGGTGGCATTGTAGATTCTCCCTAAAGATCAATATTTTAGGTAGCTAAAGTAGCGCATGGAGACACTGAAGGAACAAAACACTCAAATCATTTCAATGGTCTACTGGATTTCCAAGTGCCATGGTGGCTCCTTCCAACTCCCTATTGTCAATCATTTGTGGGAAGCATCTTCTTCAACTACTATAAATCAGGTTGTTGTCCCGCCAACCTCCCAGATTCCTCATTCCATTGGTTAACATTAAGTCCAACCTTTTTACTTTAGTTATGTTAAAGTTTTTGTGTGTCCAGACTATTAGAAACCTCCTAGTTGTTAATATAGACTACTGATTATATAGGCTCATAGTTATAAGAATCTTTATTTTCAAATTTTGGCTTGGTTTCCCCACAGGGGCAGGCTCTCAAACTTGGTATCTCATGATTTCAAAGGATTGACTAGGAAGTTTTTGGTATTTGAACCACCAAGGACATATATGTAAATTATGTGAAAATTTAATATCGATCTTGCAAAAAAAATATTACAAATTATTATTATTATTATAGATTGTGATAATATATTATTATTATAGATTATGATCACATATTAATAATATATTATTATTATTTACTCTGTGTGGATAAGAATCTAAACATTTCATTATTACTTTTAACTCTCATTTTGTAATTTTAGATTAGTCCAAGTTACATGGCAATGTGACATGGCATACACAGTTTTGATACGACAAACACAGATTATTATTTTATAATTTCCTTAGGAGACCCATTTTTGGACCACATTTCCTCTAATGAAAACCTTTAACTCATGTTTTCTCTCTCAAAAGTGACCTAGCAATCAGATTCTTAACCAATTCTCAATCCTCAAACTAACTCAACGCTTGGAAAACTAAGTGAAATTGTTGTTGTTGTTCTAAATGTTTGCTACAACCATTAGGGCTTAATTGGATTGCTAATAACTTACTGAATATTGTGGTTTGAGAAGGATAAAATCATTGTTGAACACTTGGATCTTATTCAACTTGTTAAGGCCTATATTTTAGGATTTTATTTACTAATTTTGAAGGATGATTTCTTTCTGCTATTACAAAACATTCTTGGTTGGTATAACCATTGTTTACTACTGCAATTTTACTACAACAACCTTCTTACTTGATAGCTAGTTTTCTAAAGGTGACTATTCATTTGTTATATTTGGTAATTGTCATTATATGCATTGGTAAACTTGTTTCACACATGTTAACCAATTACCTCATCCAAACTCTTTCTAACCTTTCACATTTCCCTGGACCTAGCCTATCCTTTTGAGGTGACCAAGATAGGGGGCCATAGGCCTGGATAATATTTTTATAGGATCCCTTGAGGTCATCACAAATGCTCCCCTTGTGTTGGACCCGTCCTTCACTAAAATGAGGGAATCAATTTCCTAGTTGATAGTGACATTTACTTTCATTTGTTACACAAGTTTATCATCTTGTGAAGGCTTTGCACAAGATGAAAGCTAACTAAACAATTGAATAATTACTATGATCGAAATGAAAGTTAATCAAAGGTAAAAGTGTGTAGTGATTTATGAGATTGTGATTCCTTCTACTTAGTTATTAGATTATGAGACAATTTAACTTAAACAAGAAAACATAATCATGCATGAAAATGAACACACCACCACATTGGTTCCACCCTTAGGGGGAAAGAGTGACGCCTCCTTAGCCTCACTTATTTTATTTAATTTCTTTTACAATGATTTTTTCTCTTTTGGGTGACTTGTGACCTTGGATAAACAAGGCCAACAAGTATTACAATGTTTTCTTGAAAAGTGGTCTTCTATGGATCAATTCCAGGACAAAATCTTCTCCAATCGTGGTCCAAATAGGCAGAGTTTCTCCCTCTTTATTTGATAATCTGATAAAAACCAGCAAAGAATTAGCTCAAATTCACCCAAAAGACACTTTATGAGTGTCTTTGGAAAACCAAAATTTAAGCTTGACTTTCCTAAAAAATTCTAAGTATGAAAAAGGGGATTTTTTATGATTTTTAACAACTTAAAGAAACTAGAAAATGGCTCTATTTAGTTGGCTTTATATTGTTGTTATAAAACAAAAAATAAAAGATACTAAATAACAAGATTTAACAATAAGAGAGAAAACACTTTTCTACCTAAAGATTTTATATGAAAATTTGCAAAAACTGAATGGATTTCGGCCTACTTAGATCTACCCTTTAAGATATGAAAAAGATTGAAACTAGATCTAAGTCCAATGCATGCAATAACAAAAACTAGATATAACTTTTAAATCAAACCTAGACCTAATATAGCATGTAAGAAAGTAATCAAATGATTTTCTTTTATAAATTTAAGAGAGAAGAGAAGATAACAAGCTTGTTCTTGGAATGTCTTTGGCAATGGGAATGGGGTCCTTCTTTGGTGAATTGTGGAGGGATATTTTTCAAATGCCTTGGAATAATAGAAGAGTCAACCTAGATCCTCCTAACCTCCAAGTAGGGCATCAATCACTTCAAGTCCTTGTAAAATAAAGGGTTAGAAAATGGTGCCACCTACAAGAGAGACTCCAATACACAATTGGTTAAGAAAAACAAATAGTGCATTCAAAATCTCTTTAATAGATAAACAATAGAATTACTAATCAAGCTATTTTAGTAATCCTATCCTAGTAAGCAATAATACTTTCAGAAGGCCAATTTAAACCACAATATGACAACAAATATAATGAAACAACATCACCTCATGTGTACATGCATCCACACACTACCAAGTCGCCAATTCGACCTCCAAAGTATTTTTATTCCAATATTGAAAGAGTAAAACAATATTACAATCCACAAGCATCAAATCCCAAGCTCCAACTCACCGAGAAGAGTAGGGGTTGACATTGTTATATAGAAAATAGGGTGAGAGTTCCAAGGCTAGTGCGCATGGCTAAGTGGGAGAGGGTGCATAGCTTAGTGGAAAATGAGTGGGAGAGTGTGTTGACACATCTCCACATGAGGTCGAGTGATATCCACTCTAATTAGACACATGTGGAGGGAGAACACGCTATGTGTGTATGGTAGGTAGAGAGGGCGAGTCTCTCCCTTTGGGATTGACGCCCCTCTCCACAAATCCACCACCTATGTGAGGGAGGGAGAGTCCCATTTTTGGGATCTTCACCCTCGTCCACTTCACCAATCAAATCACCTACCACATGAGAGAAATCGCCACCTTAGTGTTGAACTCAAGACATAGCCAAGACATGTTTCCCCTTTTTTAGGCTTGTTGATTTTATTTGATTTTTTATGTGTTTTTCACCTTTTGTGAGCCAAAATCATTTTTGAGTGATTAAAATCACTTTTTTGACTCAACAAAGGGAGGATAAGGGTTTAAGGGGTGATATGGGTTAGAAAACGAGCAAAAACATGGCATACAACAACATCTAGTGCCACATTTTATGACTTTTTGACTTTTACAATTAAAATAACTTGTTTGTAGGGAATTTTTTATTGACTCAAAACATTAAAAAAACCTAGGGGGGACTTAGTGCAATTTCCATATGACTCAATATAGATGACCTAGCATGGTAATATAAAAATTTATACTATAGACATTGGAATTACATGCCAAGGCCTAACCACCAACACATACTCCATCTTTGGAGGCGAGTTGAGTGAAAAACTTAGAAATTAAAACTTGCCCAGTAAAGAAATAATTAACAAGTAAAACAAATAACACTTTAGAGTATATGCTCGTGATCAAGTCTTGGGTGGCCAAGTCTTTTACAACTTCATCATGCTAATATCATTTATTATAATGCCCCACGGGGGATGGAAATGCAAAAAAGGTTGGTCAAAATGACCGGCTCAACTTCTGAACATTGAAACTTGAGCAATTGATTGCTCAGTCTTTAGCGGCTCAACTACAAGTCCAACTGGTGCAAATCAGTAGATAACATTGGCTCCATATGGGGACGTGTGCTTGATCTTTTTATTAAAAGGAGGGCATGCGAGAATCCATAATTAGATGGCCTGCATCATTGACACCTCATCAGTAACATATCCATATGAAATCCAACAATAAACATAAGCTGTAGGAATAATG
>JASDQU010437277.1:37078-52105 GCA_032191745.1 Picea mariana | reverse complement strand
TCTTCCTCATCAACTCCCGTCGTGTGTCATCATCCAACTTGGGCTTGCCCTTCCACTCCCTTGGAGGGTTCTTCTGATCCTTATCTCTCTGCGGTACAAAGGGTTTAGTAAAGGGTTTAGTTTTTGGGACCGAATCTGCCAAATCTCTAGTGCGTCGGACGACATCCTGCAAGGAATGAGGGCGATATGCCTTCACCCATCCTCTCAAGGGTTCTGTGATCCCTTCGGTGAATAGCATGACCAATCGTGGCTCAGATATGTCTGTCACTGTAATTGCCACCCTCTGAAACTCTAAAATGAATGCCTCTGCAGTGCCAGTTTGTCTCAACTGGGATAAATCTCTGAAATGAATCTCCGGATCCATCCTATCAAATCTATCCATGAGTCTCTCAGTGAACTCTCTGTAGGAGGTGATGTGATCGTGACCCAATGTCACCAATCCATGGTACCACCACTCGTGTGCCTCACCCTCCAAGTGTAGGGTAGAGAAACTGATGGCCTCTGCCTCTGTCATTTGGTTGAGCTTGTAGTAAGTGTCTAGTTTCCGTACCCAAGCTTTGGCAGTGCATCTGGATGATCCGTCAAAAGATGGTATGGTGAGTTTACCAACTTTGCGGATGAAGTCAAGGTTATGACCCTGCTGCTGCTGCTGCTGCTGCCCTCCCCTCTGTGGCTCTCTGGGACGGTTCCTGAGTCTGAGTCCACAGTACTCGACTAGGGTCATTTCCCTCTGGAAGTCACGGTCCATGGCCACATACTCTCTCCGATACTCTGCCATATCCTCCGCATGTGTGGCCGGTCTCTGAGCTATCGATATCTGTGCTGCTACTGGGGCTGCTCTCTGGAAACTGGGAAATAATGGACGTGGGATCCTACTTGTAGAGGTGTATGTGCGAGTGGGTGACTGGGGTCTACTACCTGCCCCTGAGTTCCCATGTGCTGCATGTGGGCCTTGAGTGCCCGGAATATCCATCATCGCCAGTCTATCTGTTACCTGAGCCAAGGACTGGGACATGGTACGCTGACTAGCTAGCATGTCACTGATCACCTGAATGAAGACTACGTCTAGATCTGCTGGGGCCTTACCGCTGCCCTCTGGTCGCTCATACCTGTCATCAAGCCTCTTCTCTGCTTCGCGCTCAGGCTTGCGCTCTGCTCGTCGTTCTGCATCTCTAAGTGCCTCTTCCTCTTCCTCTGAACTGGGAGGGAAAGGTGGGAAGTTAGGTCTGTCCCTTCTTCCCTTTCGCCGACTGTACGTGACGTATTTGTCACCCTCATGCTCACGGCCATCTGGTTCTTCTACTCCACTCATTGTCTTTAGTCACAGGCTGGTAGGACTAAAGCTCTGATACCACTGAAATATCCCTAATCCAGCTGATCAAGATATTTGCTACTGTTCTACTACTGTGGCGTGCAGATCTAATACTCTGGGGGTTTCTGGATGCGTTTTAGTGGTTGATGAAGATGTTCTTCGTTTATAGTGTTTTCATGTAGGTTATTATAGTTGCATGTTACATCATAAAGGTTTAACAATCATAAAATGACACATGCAATAACATAGAAGGTAAACTGCTCAATATCATGAATAATAAGAGTGCATGCATGGGAATACAAAGCGCCTACTGAAATATAGAGACTAATCGTCAGTCAGACCTCATGGATCTGTACTGGAATACAATCAAATAACAAAGAAATACCCGTGACCGCAAGAAGGCAGCAGATCTGCTGCATGCACAGATAGAATGACCAAAATGAACAATCTCGGATGAGCACGGTGACCGCTACCGGCTGGAAAACTCGATCTCAAAACTCAACCGTCAGAATGATCTCAAAATTGCTCCAATCAATGCGCCCTGGCTGCTGCACTGGAAATAATGTCTGACGGAATCCGGAACGGACCTCTACGGCACTAGATCTGAAACCCTGGGGGGTTTGCGCCCCTCCTTGGGCACTGAATGCGCCCCAATGGATTCCACTATCGAAATCTGCTGCTATGTAGCTCAAAACAATCGTCTCGTCCTGTACTGAAATGGGTTAGAAGGATTTGGCCAGATCTGATAGGGAACCCCTGCATGCAAGGCCAAATGACTGTCCGGAATGGCTGTGCCCTAAACAGCTATATGGGTCACTCTGCAAGATTCCACCATCGGAATCTAATGAATGCTGGCTCAATGGAAGCACCCTGGCTAGATCTCCAATGGGTCGGAATGGATCTGCAATCGGGACCACGGTCTACTGCAGATCTCGGAATCTCCTAATTAGCTTGCGCCCTCCTTGGCTAAGCTATGCCCTCCACATTGAAAAACTCCTGAAATGCACGATGAGATACCAGGATGGTACCTCCGATAGGCTAGGGCGTGTCTCTCAACACCGAAACCGATCAAGGGTGGTGGTTTCCTCCAAAAATCCACAAAACAATAAGGTCGGCTCTCTTCCTCCTTTGGAAGCTCTCAACATCAAATCATAATCATGCATAATGAGGAATTAGGTCAAATTCCTCTCTATATACCTTTCCCGACCTAATTCTTCGTTGACATCACTTAACCTAGGCGCCCTTCCTCCTAATTGAATTATTTGTCAATTAAGTCGCCCCCCTTATCACCTTTTCATTNCCGATCAAGGGTGGTGGTTTCCTCCAAAAATCCACAAAACAATAAGGTCGGCTCTCTTCCTCCTTTGGAAGCTCTCAACATCAAATCATAATCATGCATAATGAGGAATTAGGTCAAATTCCTCTCTATATACCTTTCCCGACCTAATTCTTCGTTGACATCACTTAACTTAGGCGCCCTTCCTCCTAATTGAATTATTTGTCAATTAAGTCGCCCCCCTTATCACCTTTTCATTCTAATTCTTCGTTGACTTAGGCTTAAGTGATTTTTCCTAAGTAATTAGGCTTAATTTATCGTTTAGCCTTAATTCCTCCTTATTTCTCCATCTGGTTCGCTGTTTGTGCCTGACTATAGTCTACGGGAACATATAGACTACTAAGTCACTCCCTGCTGGCCTATTCTTGGGGATGGGACATCACATACCTCCACGTGTAACCTTGACAAGAATAGAATATTTCGAGAAGAAAAAAGAAACGCTAATTCGTTGGCTAATAACCCTAGATGACAAGTTGACTCAAGAGAATGTTTTTTATTAGGTTATTAGCCTCCAAGAGAAGAAGTTAGCTAAAAGGAAATGCTATATACTAAGTAATTAACACCCAAAATGAGAAGTCGGCCCAGACAGTTCGGCAGAAACAATATAAATATAGGAGGCTAGTCTTCATTTTGGTCAGTATTCTCAGAATTGCAGAAGTACACTTGTACACACTGCAGTTGGCCAGTTTGTGTGCAAGTCCTGGGAGCAGCTGCCGCCGACGGTTCTACAATTTGCATTTTCGATTTTCTAGGTTGGACTCTTTGATCAGTTTCCGTTATTCTTTCTTGGTGCGCTATCTTTGGAGAGAGGTGTGACAACTTTGTTTGGCTATTGAGCCTAGGGTTTGCTTCCAGAATCATTCTCTGTCAAGGTTAGGGTGCTCAGGGGTGGCTTCGGCCTATGGTTGGGTGACAATATTGCTATATTGTTTATGGTTAAACGAGCACATCCAATATATTCTAACAGGTTATGGGTGACAATATTTCTATATTGTCTATGGTTAAATGAGCACATCCATTATATTCTAACAGTTTATGGGCCCACACTATCTTCGTACAGTCTAACCGTTGGAAGATAGATTGGGAGGATTTGCTCAGCTGCAGTTGCAGCAATGAAACCCTAACCCTCTTGTTGAGGCACCTTAAGTGAAGAGATTGACCTAATTTATGGATAGACTAGTGCGCCCTAGCCTAGCGCATCTCCTGGTACTCTCAGCAAGCTAAAATGTCAAGTTTGAGTTTTTGGTCAAAAATCAAGGGTTGACCAAGTCAAAGCAATTATGACTTATTCTATGAAGTCAGAAAACAAGTTAGAAGGGGCTTCTAACTTCAGAGCATGGAAGATAAGGATTGACCTCATCCTTGCCAAGAATAAAGTGTTGGATATCGTGAAAGGAAAGATCGTGGAACCATAGTTCGAAGAAGGAAAAGAGAAGGAACCTCAGAACATTGCAGTTATGGAGAAGTTCAAAGACAATGACATCAATGCCATGAGTATCATAGTGGACTCTATAAAAGACCACTTGATACCCTACATCTCCCATCTTGACTCATCTAAGAAGATGTACAATGCCCTAACAAACCTCTTCTCAGTCATAAACATTGGACAAGTAATGAGTCTGAAGAATGAGCTCTGTGACATGAAAATGAATGATGATGACATCATAACATCATACTTTGTGAGGATCTCTCAGTTAAGAGATCAACTACAAGCTATTGAAGAGATAATTTCAGAGAAGGAATTGTTAAATATGGTACTCAATGGTCTTCCCAAGACATGGGATGCATTTGACGCAAGCATGAACACAAGGAAGGAGTATCCTACATTTGAAGAACTTTGGACTAGTTGTGCACAAGAAGAATCAAGGATTAGGGCAAAAGAGAAACCCCAAAAGAAAAATGATGATCAAGCCTTCACAGGAAGGTTCAAGAATTTCAGGAATAAAAATATGTTTGGCTTCAGAAAGAAACCAAATCAAGAGAAATATATGTCAAAAATACAATGCTTCAATTGTCGAAAATATGGTCACTACAAGAATCATTGTCCCGAGTTAAAGAAAAGGAAGGAAACACACGAAGCATCAATTTCCAAAGAAAGGGAACCCTCAAAGAAGGTGAAGCAGGACAAAACAGATTTCTTCTTCTAAGACAAGGTAACAACATTTGTCATAATTCTTGTACATACCATGTTTACATAGTTTCTCTACATATCTTGCATATCTATTTCTTAGAGGATAATATGTTCAAAGAGAAACTATGCCTTGGAAGAACAACAAGAGAAGGATTGCTATCACGATGACTACAAGTAAGGCAATACACATGAAAGGATGAAGTACATCAACAACCCCTGGTAACAATTCATGTGGAAGCTATTACATAAGTAACAATTGCAAGATAAGACGAAATCAAAATCAAACCTAAAGAAACCTAGAAGAAGTAAAAGTAGAAAGAAATCAGCAATCAAGAGGAAATTGCAAAAATACTTGTGACACTTTGTAGAAGGCCATAAGGATGCAGACGAAAGTGTGGACTCTCTTAGATGGAGGGAGACGATTATATAATTCCAAAAGAAGAACATGCATGAAGCAAGGATTAGAAGGGAGCTAATCCTAAATAATATGATCCATTGAAGATGATGAAGTATCTATCCATGGTAGCAACCATGAAAAATAGTATGTGTTCAGTTTGGCTTTAGAAGAAGTCTTCTTTGTAAAGAAGCCTTAAAGTATCCCTGGTTGTCCATCCACATCCATGATCCTATGATGAATGAAAGAAGTTGGAATCTTCAAGGCATGGAATCTATAGAAAACTCCATGGACCCAAGAGATAAAGAGAAACATGAGGAAGAACATGAAGATTCCAAGAGAGAAAGAAAAGCTAGAACAACCAGTCATTATATCAAGAACCATAAGACTACCAACTTGGTCTGAACCCTCTAAAAGCAATCAAGCAGAAGAAATAGAAGTTGTGATAAGGAACAATGTATGGAAGACTTATGAATGGAAGCATTGCAAAATCCAAAACTAAAGGTTCTCCCAGATGGAGGGAGAAGACTATGAGGATAGCTTTGTTCCAGTAACCATACATACCTAAGCCATTATATCTCCTGCAATATCCATGGGTTGGAGTTCACATCAGATGAATGTAAGGATTGTTCTCCTCAACAGAGTAATTGAACAAAGCAGCGTATGTAGAGCAACCTCAAGGTTTTGAGGTATACCAGAAAGAGACTCTTGTATGTAGATGGAAGAAGATCTTGTAAGGATTCAAACAACTTGGTGCAAAGCCTCCAATGCACAACAAAAACTTGGTGAAAAACTTTCTATAACAGAGATATTATATCAGAATGGTTACTCAGAAGTCTAGGATGATGGATTGCTAATCCATGACAAACTCTCATGATGACAGAAGAAGTGCCACTTGGATATGTTCCAGTTTGACCCTTTCCACGATGTTATGAGCTAGCGGGAAACAAAATAGCTGAATCCAACTATGATATACTATAATGATCAGAGCTATATGAAGCCTTTAGAGAAAACCAGTGTTCCAGAAAGACCAAAGTACATTGAGATCAAGCATTACATTCTTCGTGGTGAGGTCCAGAAAGGAGAAGTGGTTCTCCAATATATCTCCACAGATGAGCAGATAAACATATATTTTGGTAAAGCCTCTGTCCAAGATGAAAGAGTTTGTGTACTCAAGAAACAAGTTGGAGCTCGTGGAGACGAATTCCTTATTGAAAAGGGAAGAGATGACTCCCAAGTTGGGAGGGAGCACTAATGTGTTATTGATTTATGGACAGTAATTTTCAGTTTGAAAAATGGTCTAGGATGAGCAGTTCCTTCCCAGTTCGGAAAGTGGTTTGAGATTTCTGACGGACTGGCATTTTTCAGTTCGGAAAATGGTCCAGATCGAACAATCATTTTCGTAATGAAAATGGTTCGATGGATTTTTGATGTACCATAGACAACGATTCCCCTTGTGGCTAGTGTGGGGGAATGGTCTAGGACAATCTTTCTTCTTGACGATCACTCTCAGTGAAGGTCAAGAAGACTAGTCTGCCTCGCCGGACAGTCATTCTTTTGAAGCTCATAGTTGTGAGCAGTTTCAAAGAATAGTCTGTTTTGGAGGTTGGTGTAGGTCAGTCATTCCCTAAGGCAGATTCATTCTCTCCAGGTTGCACTTTGTTTAGTGCCGGAGGAATGGCCCAGATAGGTGAATGGTCTAGGTTCAACAATCAGGGATAGACATTACCTAGGGCAGACTCACTCTATCCAGGTTGCACTTTGTTTAGTGCTGCAAGAATGGCATGGATAGGTGAATGGTCTCGGCTAAAAAATCAGGACAATTATTCTTCCTTGCTTGAGAAGAATAGTCTAGATAGCCCATCATTGATGTTTTACTCTCTAAGGGTAGAAGCTTTTTCATATCTCACAGATGTGAGTGGAAGAATGGCCCAGATGACTTAGTTACATCATGATATTGTTTCTGTGCAGGTTGATATCAGATGATATGATTGCCATGGAGACTGTATGTCTCTGGATAGTAGATGTATGCTACTATGGTGGATGTGTTCCATTGATTGTGACTATATTTCACTGATCAAGTAGTTGTGTGCTACTTGGTGTGGTAGTGTACCATTGGATTGTAGTTGTGTACTACTATGGATAGACACAGTTGTGTTCTATTGAATGACATTGTTTTGATTTCCTTGTAGACTATCAGTAGTGTTGAAAATGATCATCAGCTAGATGGATGATCAATGTACTGATGGACAAAGATTCTCCAGACGGAAAATGGTCCAGAACATCTATTCTTCTAGGACATGCCCTGATTAGAAGAATGGTCCTTGTATCACTCCTTGGAGTGAGTGACTTATTCAACATCATGTTTGATTACTCAGATGGAGTATGGTTTCGGGAGATGATGCAGTTGATATTGTCAGATGACACTGATAGTGATGATGGTGCTCGTAATTTGATCAAGAGATAGCTTGTGTGGCTATGATGATGCTACCGATTCAATGGTATGTTTGTGCTAAAGACCATTGCCTTCAAATACCTCCCTAGCTAGGAGGGAGTGTTGATATTATGGTAGCTGCGGGAGGTATTTACCTCCACGTGTAACCCTGACGAGAATAGAATATTTTGGGAAGCAAGAAGAAACCATAATTTGTTGGCTAATAACCCTAGAAGACAAGTTGGCTCAAGAGAATGATTTGTATTAGGTTATTAGCCTCCAAGAGAAGAAGTTGGCTAAAAGGAAATGTTATATACTAAGTAATTAACACCTAGAATGAGAAGTCGGCCCAGGCAATCTGGCATAAACAGTATAAATATATGAGGTCGGTCTTCATTTTGGCAAATATTCTCAGAACTGCAGAAGTACACTTGTGCACACTACAATTGGCCAGTTTGTGTGCAATTCCTAGGAGCAGCTGCTGCCGACAGTTCTGCAATTTGCATTTTCGGTTTTCTGGGTTGGACTCTTTGATTAATTTATGTTATTCTTGCTTGGTGCGCTATCCTTGGAGAGAGGTGTGCCACCTTTGTTTGTCTATTAAGCCTAGGGTTTGTTTCCAAAATCATTCTCTATCAATGTTAAGGTGCTCGGGGGTGGCTTCAGCATATGGTTGGGTGAGAATATTGCTATATTGTCTATGGTTAAACGAGCACATCCATTATATTCTAACAGGCTTGACATCTATCTGGTGTAATTTCCATCCCATTGCGAAATCAATCACAATGATTGATATAATGAAAGTGTATTTTGCTACAGGAGAAAAAGTTTCACCATAGTCTTCTCGCGCTTACTCGAAGAATCTTCTAGCGACAAATATCACTTCACGCTTCCGTATACAGCACGCTTGATCTTGTAGATCAACTTGGAAGTCACTACTGACTTCCCTTCTGGTCTCGGAACCACCTCCCACACATCATTCTTCATGATGGACTGATACTCCTCCATCATGGCATCCTTCCTTTCCTACTTCTCATCAACTTCTTCAATGGTGGAAGGCTCTGAATCAATGATGTTGCTCATCAGTGCCACATAACTTTGAAACATGCATGGTTTTTGGAACTGAGGAAAAATCTATATCCCAGTCCTTATGATTGGCTTCCTCCTCTATCACTGCAGCAAGGTCTATCGAGACGAGGGAATCCTGCCAGCAGATATCACGTCTCCTAAAAGCCTCTGAAGCTACAATCTATCCTCCTCAAGTCCTAGAAGATGTCTCTCTCCCCCTCTGAATCTATATGATCTTCAGAGCCACCTACTTCCGTTGCATCTGTTGACTTCTTCTAAAGTTTGATCTCCTATGGACTGTACTGGGAGATTTCTCCTCCCTACTGGATCCTAAGGGTTGACTCCCTCTGAAATCTAACTCCTTTTGAGTTAGTACTTCGTGGGGCTTCCTGTCTCACAACTGGTGGAGTCATCTACTTTTGTTTATAGTGTGGCTTATTAAACATGCTTGTTTGCTGCATCGTTTCTAGGTAGGCCCTTCTGGCTTTTCCTGATGATCTGAAGAGTGGTCAAATTAAATGTGCATTCATCTTTGGAGCCTTTTTCTCCTCATAGTCAATCTCCATAAGAGATACTCTTCTTTGTCTTCTACTTCACATGGGTGTGTACGTTCATGTACATAGTTCTATGTCTTGGCTAGAGACTATCTAAATAGTTGCCTCTCGCAACCATCATCATAGCTCCTTCTCAATGTCGCCTGCCTCACCACTGGTGGAGTCATGCACTTCTCTTCATAGTATGGCTTATTAATTCCATGTATCTGTATGAGAACATGCTTATTTAATGCATCGTTCTAGGTAGGCCCTTCTGGCACTGCTGACTTTTCATGATGATCTGAAGAGTGGTCAAATTAACTGTACGGTCATCTTTGGATCCTTCTACTCCTCACAGTCAATCTCCACAAGAGATACTCTTCTTCGTCTTGTACTTCACATGGGTGTGTACGTTCATGTACACAGTTCTATGTCTTGGCTAGAGCCTGTCTAAATAGTTTCCTCCTGCAACTATCATCATAGATACTTCTTAGAGCCATCACTTGTGACATGCTCGAAACAAGAGACAAGAACAACATTTCCATGATAACCTCCATGGAATGTTTAGTAATGAAGAACATCTTCTAGAGGAGATCAATTTCATCTTGCAGACAAGTATATCATTAACAATGAGAATTTTCTTAATGGCAATCATACCGACATTATTCAGGTGTACCTAAACATTTGATAGCTATAGAAAATAATAAAGTTGTAAAGACGGTTATCCTTTGATGCCTTTGAGTGCTCTTTGACATCTGCTGCATGTGCATGGTGTTTCTTCTTCTCCTTTTCATTTCTATATGGACATTGAAAGGCATAATGTCCCAACTTCTGGCAACTGTAGCATCTAATCTTTGACACATCCTTCTTGTAACAAGGTCTCTTAGACTTCTTTGGGATGCCTTCTTCCCTTTTCTTACTCTTCTTCACTTGGGCAACAAGTGCTTTATTTTCATCCTCATTAGTCTTTTGTGTCTTGGATATCAGCCTGGATTTCTCTTGAGAGAAACCTGCCCATAGCTTGTTGAACTTGGGAAATTTGCTTGTGGTGCAAATCCATTGAATAAATGGATCCCAAGAGGAGGAAAATCCATTGAGTGTAGTATTCATGAATTCAACATCTTCTACTGGATCTCCAATGGCTGCTAGTTGGTCTTTGATTTGCGAGATCCTCATGAAATAGTTGGCTACTGTTTCTAACTTGTTCATTGTCATGTTTATGAGTTGATGCCTTAGAGTAAGCTTTCGACTGGTATTCTTTCTTTCATAAAGTCTAGTTAGGGCATCAAACATCTCCTTCAGTGTCTTCAGTTCGGATACATTGGGTATCAGGTGATCCTTGATTGAATCTGTTAAGATCCTCTTCGCCTTGACCTCATTCTTCTTGAACTTTCATTTTGCTTCTTCATCTTCAGGGTCTGGAAGATCTTTCATTACGTGATCTAATAGATCATTCTCTTCTAGAATGAGGAGAACTCTGTGCTTCCAGGACCTGAAGTTATCTACTCTATCCAATCTGTCTTCTACTCTCATGTTGGTAGACATTTTTCGCTGGTAGAAACCCTAGCCCTTGAAAAACCTCAATTTCCCAAACTTAACCAATCTATACATTTAGGGTTCCAAGGGTTGTGCTAGGGTAGGGCGCACTTCTCTGTACAAGAATTATCCCCAATGTCCTTGGGAAAGTGTTGAACGAGCTGGACAAGGTATTGCAGTTGCAGGGTGATGCAAGGTGTCGTTGTACCGATCTTTCTTCCAATGGTCAAACTGTTCTAAAGGTAACCAACTCTAATACCATGTTGGATTTTCCTTATTTACAGAGCATTAGTGTTACTAGTGTTCTTTTACTTTGTTACCATTAACATATATATCATGTATTGAGCAATAGCAACATAAATAAGAGACAAAAAATAGCACAAGATATTTATCTAGGGAAAATCCCAAATGGGGGAAAAACCCAACAACCTTTCTTAGATAGATTCCATTCACAAAGAAAGTCCAATTAGATAAACCCTAGTACAAGTTCTATCTTAACCAGAAATACCACCCCAGCTGCAACAACAACACCATACAAATGTAGTGCACGTCCTCAAGGAGTAGCGCACAAGAGAGAGATACCAAAAGACTGAGCAAGAATAAACTATGCAGCTGCAACTTCTGCGTCACCTCCTCCAAACTTGCGCCTTGCTTATGTGTAGCTGGGAGAGTGTGAGTGAGTGAAAAAATGAGCTAAGGTGCCTCATTTATAGTCTTCCTGTCCTTCTGGCTAGGTTCTCTTCTAGGAAGGTGTCTTTTCATTATACTTTATATTCTTGTGGGCCGACTTCTTTTCTAGGGTATTTCAACATCTGTCCAATGGATCTCTTTCTTCCAAAATCTTCTCCACATCTAAGAAAGGTCATCTAGGAGGGAAACATCCTCCTGCAGCTACCAGAACATCAATAGATACCACTCGTGTAGTCCAATAGAGCATAGATAAAGGTGTGCCCTCCTCAAAGTATGCCAACATCCCATGATTTAGTCAAATGATGGTCCAAAGATGGAGCACCCTCATAAAATGTCCATAAAGTGATGGTCACATTATCACAAGATTTAGCACTTGTGCAAAGCCTTTCACATAATGTTGATCTTGCGTAACAATTGGAAGTAGTTGTCACTTTCACCTAGACAAGTACTTCCCTCATTTTAGTGTTGGGTGAATATCCAACACAAGGGGGGATTCCCTTGTGACTTGAAGGGATCCTATAGCAAGCTAGAGGCAATTCTATGGCCCCCTACCCTGGTCACTCAATGAGATAGACTAGGTTTAGGAAGGCAAGGAGAGTTAAAATGAGGTTTAGGCAAGGTAATTGAGATAGTATGTCTATGTGAAGTGTTCCAATACATTCAATGATCAATACCAAGTCTAAGAAGAGAAATAAAGGCACCAAAACACTAGCTATGAATGAAGGAGGGTTGTTGCAATAAATCTTGCAATGATTTAATAGTTTATATCAGTAAAGTACATTTGTAACAACAACAAAAGATCAGCCCTAAAAAATTGCCAATAAATTATTAAAATACAACACTTAACAAGTGGAATAAGATCCAAGTGTCAAACAATGATTTCAACCTTCTTATGTTGAATTTTTTACTTATACAACTAGCAATTGCAGTTCTTCTTTATTATTACAATCATTTATCACATTAGTTGTATAGATAAGATCACCAAAAGAGAGGCAATCACAGAAAAAATAGAGACACACAGATTATCCTGGGAAACCCTCATGGGGAGGAAAACCCAACAAAACTTCCTCAATATAGATAGACCAAAGACCGAACAAAAGATCCTCCTCTACTCTTTCACTAGGAAGAGTAGCGCACCACTTGAAGAGTAGCGCACCACTTGACCAAGAAATACCAAGAGATAGACCAGATACCCTCCGTGACGTCACCCGTAGTTGCAACAGCTTCTCCTCGAAGACTTGCGCATTGTAGAGCTATGTGTGTATATTTGCAAATGAGGCACTGACCTCTCTTATAAATAGTGGTCTAGTCAGTCTATAATTAGGTCTAGGCTGACCTGTCACTTTATCCTCTTAATTTACAATTAAATGTCAAGGCACAATAGGGTTGACTTTTACTAAGGCACAATAGGGCCTAATTAATAAATATAATATAATATAATATTATTCAACATTCCCTCTATTAAAATTAATGCATCTGCAAGAGCCATTATCCGGGAGGATGGAAAAGACCCTAGTTGTGATCTAGGCCCCCCAGTACACCCCCAGGGTTCTTGGTTTGGGACCAAGCAGTTAGAACCATGGAAAAAGACCCTAGTTGGGCCCCCAGTGTATTGTTGGGGTTCTTGGTCAAGGACCAATCAGTTTGATGGTACAAGTTCCTAGATGTGTTCTAGGGCCCCAGAATGTGTTCCAGGGAATCCTTGCTCAGTGCTTGGATTTATCATTGGTTGTATACCTTGGTGGATAAGACCCTAGTTGTGATCTAGGCCCCCCATATGTGTTTTGGGGTATCCTGGTCTGGGACCATGCAGTTTCTTGGTTAAGTACCAAGCTGAGATAATGTGTGACCCTCTTCTCTCTTGGAATGGTCCATGAAGCCTAGGAGCATTTAAGAAAAAGGGCATGATCACAACATTAACCTTCTTCGTATGATGGGATGATAAAAGCTTATAAGTTATATCATGAGACACATGTGGACATTCTGCCATTTAAGAAGAACTTACTTGTTGACTTTGTCTTATTGTTTTGGAACCCTTGGTTTGAGTTACGCCCCCGTTTAATTATTGTTTGGGTGTTGGTTTGATTTCTTGATTCTTCCTAAAGAAAGCTAGTCGCCTTTTTTTTTATACCCCTCTCCTTGACTTGTTATCTTCCTTGTTGACTTTTGTAATTTAACATTTAATATTATAAAATATTATTTGTTTAATTGTTTAATTTTTAGGGTTTAAACCTAACCCTAAATTTAAGTCTAATGACCTAGCCCTAACCTACCCACAAAAAATATAAATTAAACAAACCTATCCTCACTCAACTCATTCACACTCTTTTCTATCTGAGTTTTTGATCTGAGGTTTTCTGCGGTTCCTATTTGTTAAGATTGTTGAGTGGTTGTGGCTCCTCTAGGATAGGTTCTCTAGGTGTGTTAAGCCACTGTGGGCTTAATCTATCCATCCTACTACTGTCATTGTCCTCTTCTCTGCTGGTACTATCTGTGTGTGTTGTCGTTTTCCTCTTCTCTGCTGGTACCACCTGTGTATGTTGTCGCTGCCCTCATCTCCTTGCTAGTGCTGCCCTGTGTATGTTGTCGCTGCCCTCATCTCCTTGCTAGTGCTGCCCTGTGTATGTTTCTGTTGTCCTCATTTCTGTTGGTGCCACCTGTGTATGCTGCCTTGTCTTATCTACTTGCAGCCCTAGTATTTTGAACATGATTTCAAAGGGCCTCTGCTGGTACTATCTGTGTGTGTTGTCGTTTTCCTCTTCTCTGCTGGTACCACCTGTGTATGTTGTCGCTGCCCTCATCTCCTTGCTAGTGCTGCCCTGTGTATGTTGTCGCTGCCCTCATCTCCTTGCTAGTGCTGCCCTGTGTATGTTTCTGTTGTCCTCATTTCTGTTGGTGCCACCTGTGTATGCTGCCTTGTCTTATCTACTTGCAGCCCTAGTATTTTGAACATGATTTCAAAGGGCTGCCCTAGAACTACGGATTTTTCCTTCCTTTGTTGTAGCAACTTTTGTATTTTTTTGGACTAAAGGTATTAGGGTTGTTTTGAGGTCTCCTTTCAACCACTAGGTTAGACAGTGGTATTCTGTTCTTAGCCCTATTTACTTGATGTTGACTTCGCATTTTATTTCTCAGTGAGCTGGTCAGTTTTCTAGTCCACTACCCTAAAAGGTTCTTCTTGGCAATTTTGTTCTAAAGATCATGATAAGACCTACCCTGAGGGTTTGATCAATGATCCCTTAAAGCTTTTTCTGAGCATACATCTAAGAGGATAACAACAACATATCAGGTAATCTTGTTTCCTATTTCAGCTAAGGTAATGCTTATCTAAATATTTTGTCAGTTACTGTTTCATGCTATTAGATTTTACATCAGAAATTTTGAATGTGTTGCTAATCCAGAATAACAATAGAAAATAAATAGAAATTAATTAAAATTAGTTTTGCTCCTAGCTAGTTCACATTTTGCCCTTAAATTCTAACATGGGATCAGAGCTTAGGGCGTGAAAAGAGCTTGTTATCCCCGATATCTAGGGATAACTAGGAGATCATGTCTCGAGGCCCACATGGTCCTAGACATGGAGTACCGAGAAC
>JASDQU010437277.1:12722-27457 GCA_032191745.1 Picea mariana | reverse complement strand
ATAAAATTACGTTATAAATTGTTTATATCATGAAAAATCATTTTATATTGGTTAAGATCCTAAAATGAATTAGATAAACCATCTCAAAACATGATATTTTTTTTCCTAATCTTTATCTTCATAAAACTAATTACTTTATAAAAAGGTTTTAGTGAATTAATAAGAAGAATAACAATATGCAGTTGAAAGATTACATACTCTTGCCAAAAAAAACAATAGTAAATGGCTCATGTTTCTATAACAGTGATCCCAACACTAGACAGATGCGGTTGGTTTCTTTAGCCAACCCTTCTTAGTATGAGTTGCACTCTGGTTACGTAGGTGACTTGTTGCAACCGTTAGTGGGTGAATTGACCCTCATTAGTAGGAGAATGTAAACCTGTTTCAGGTAGTCGTAACTCCTAAATGAATTAGTTACACTCCAACTTGCAACTTGCAACCATGTCGGGTCTTTTTTTTTAAATAATAATAAAAACCTCAACATCCAATCATAAAAGAAAATAATAATAAAAACCTCAACATCCAATCATAAAAAGGCGTGGAGAGAGAACATCCAAATTGATGAAGCGAATAATGATATGAAATTATTCATCTTAAAGACACCTTTTGGAACCCTCTCTCCAATTTGCAAGGATTATTGATTCAATTGTCACCATCTTTCACACGCTTTCATGCTATTACAAATCTTACCCCCATTGGCTTGCTTTCTAAACATCGTTTTCTCATTTTTAATAGTTATATATATATATATATATATATATATATATATATATATATATCCCTTAAACTATAATTTAGTGTTCTTTTTTCTATACAATTAATAAGATAATAATGTAATAATATGACAAGAAAATTATAAAAAATATTTAAAGTTTTTTAATTAATAATTTATTTATGAATCCAATGCAATGTATAACAAATAAAAATAAACCATAATAATAATAGAGAACAATTAATCAATTTAAAATTATTGATTATTTAATTTTTTGAATTTGAAAAAGATAAATATTCATATTAATTTATCAATATTAATAAATTTTAAATCTATATAAAGGAAAAAAGACATAAATAATACAACTTATATAATGGAGTTAGAAAACAATTCATATATTTTAAAATTAATAAAAGATTCATCTTAGCTGTGGATATATCATGTGTTGAGAGAGATCAAACTTATTTTTAGAGAACAAAACTTGAGGAAATGTTTGCACCTTGAAGGAGTTGATCCCTCTTGGCACATGATAGATTCGAATTAAGATGGATCTATGCTAGTTAATATATATTTTTAAATGAAACTTGTCAACTCCAAAGGAATTACAAATCTCCCTCATGATGCAACAACCCAAACATATCCATCAAAAATAAGAGATTGTATATTTGCTCGCTCGCATCGTAAAGAAAGTACCACAAAGTCAAAATTTTAATTTTGCAACTTTTCTACAATAAACTCCATGAATATCTTATTTAGAAAGACTTAACTAAACTAAATGATTGTGCAAATTAATCAAGAAACTACACTAATTAAGCATTAGATATTTTTTCATGAATGCCTACAAACCCGAAAAACTAATGGTAAAAAATAATCGATACCTTGTAAAAACACAAATTTCAAAATAATTAATCATGAAAATATATTCAATGATATGGGATCTTTGATTACAACAATGATCTCATGAGCATGCCCCTTCCATTCTTATTCTTCTATAATTATATGTTTCTAACTTTTAGCCAAAAATGATGAGACAATCAAGAGTGTAAGTACTGAAATTATGTCATGGACTTGTATGTTGGAGATATTACACACTCACCTCACTCACTTATAGATTATTAATTATTTTCACTAAGTTTGGTAGTCATTGTGAGAGTCTCCTATTTTTTAGGCTTTTTCCCTAAAAAATAGGGGCACTTCTCCTCTTCATTTCGACTTCAGTTACAAGTTCAGTTAGCTAGTGGAGGACAACTCATACATGCAACATTTTCTTTTCTCACTAGGAGGGCACATATCTCATGCATGATGCTAGGAGGGAAAATATCATGTGCATGCATGATTTTCTCTCTCCTCCACATGTGTGACTTAGTTAACTGAGGTTTTCATTGATAGTTGACTTAGACTAGGTGGCAGATAACTTTGGTTTTTGTTAGTGAGTGTTCAAATCACTCTTGATCACTACTATGGCGCTTCAGATCACGCTAGATCCTATCTATAACGCATTCACTTAGTCATGCAACTATCTATGGTGCATTCTCTTATCCATGCAACTATCTATGGCGCATTCACCTATTATTAGGGATTATTCATGTATTTATTACTCACTCTTGTAATACAATTAACACATTCATTCTCAATTCTTTTTCTCATTATTTCTTCTTTCTCTCGAGTTCTTTTTGCAAGCGTTGTGTGAATTTCTCTAGCTAGGTTCTTTGTGAATTTTACATGGTATCAAACATTGTCAGGAGAAACATTGATTTCTTTCACATGATATCAGAGTTGTTGGTTTCTAGGAGCAAGGCACATAGGCACTTATTTGCACACATATGATTGTAGCCGTAAAAAAGAATGGAATCTCCACCATCAACACTTCTTATGCAACACAATCATTTCGAGTGGAAGCCAAATATTCTATGTATTCTCAGATGTAGATGCTTATATTGAGTAACCATGGCAACATAAGAAAATCTTGATGTTGTTGATGCGAAAAATTATTTTCTCAATAAACAAGATATGGATTTCAGACTTATCTACATGTATCTTTCTCTTGAAATTCAATATAAAGTAGAGGACTTATCACTCTCAACTCTAGATGAAGTATGGACCAAATTGTGAGGTCATATTCATGAATAAGGAATATCGTGACAAATGCATGCACGAGATTGAAAAGACAAAGCCAACAGAAAATCCACTGGAAGGAAAAGCTTCTTAGTTTGCAGAGGCTTCTGCATGCATCTTGATCCATATTTAATGAGAAAAATGAAATGAATACAGATATATATTATTAACACAGAGATACCATGAACAATAACAGAGATACAGTAAAACTTGGCTTCTATTAAAGAAAGAAATATGTTGAAACTATAAAATGCAGACTAAAACAAGCTTGCTAAAATGGTGGCGGCTTATCACTGAGAAGAGATGTGATGGTTGTGCTCATTTGTGAGAATATGAGTAAAATTAGGATCCAAAAGCCTTTTTACATCGAACATGAATGCCAAAACCCTAGACATCCAAAAACCTAACCCTAGGACATGAAGCGCCAAAAGTCGTGTGAGTCCCATTAGGGTAAGATGGTACATCAACTTCTTGGGGTTGTAACGTTTTCATATGATCTTTGTTTGGGGTGTTTGATATCTTGTAGGAAAGGTTTATCTAGGAAGTAAAACTTTTTTCGAGGTTAATGTATGGATTTAAAAGTCTTGGGCCCCCAAACGTAAAAAAAAAATGTTGTTTAGGGCCTCAAAATGGTCCCAGAAGTTTGGGACTTGAAAATCTAGAAACAAAAATGCCAAGATGAAAATTGTAACTGCCAAGATGAAAGATGTATGTGAGCCAGTTGGAAGAGGTGGGTGGCCACTGATATCCACCTATATCAATTCTCCCTCCTTAGGAATTAATGGTCTCCATTGCGTTGATTTCCCCCATCAGATGAGGAAACTTGTCTTGGTGCAGAAGCTACCTTGCCTTGACAACCCAATAAAGTTGAAGCTTATGTTGGCGAGTGCCCTTGACCCGTGTGTCCATGATATGATAAATGGATTCCTATTCCATGCAATCATGGTTGATCTCTATTGGTGTCAATTGTTCTTCTATCTCTGACGTGTCCAATACTGGTGGAAAATATGGCCAAAGGACATCCACATTAAATACTAGGTGCAAGCCAAAGAAGGTGGGAATGTTGATCTCAAAAGAATTGTCTCCCGCGACCTTGGTGATGGTGTAAGGTCCATAGTGGAGTGGATGAAGCTTTCGATGGGGCCCCGTAAGGTGTTCTTTCTGCAAGTGCAACCAAATTTTATCTCCCACTTGCAACTTGTGTGGCACCCGATGTTGTTCATGGCACTGCTTGTACTTGGCATTGGACTTCTATAAAATATTATGAACCTATTGGAGGATGTGTTGGATCCACTCAATGAACTGGGTAGCTTTGTCGGCTTCATTTTGAGCATGGGATGAGTCTTCCTGGGTGGCCACAAGGGGTAGTGAAACATCCATGGGACCCAATGGTTGATATCCCAACCCCACCATAAGGGGTTGTGGTCGCTTGAGCTATGTATGGATCTGTTGTAGCTATGTTGAACATAGGGAAGACTCCCATCCTATGTGCGGGGATGTTTGGAATTGTACATGCGTAGGATATGCATGATCATCCGGTTGATGACCTCAGTTTTTCCATCCATTTGGGGGTGGAAGGTAGTGGATTTGGTGAGCTTGGTGTCCAGCAGTGAACAGAGGCTCGACCAAAATGTGTTGAGGAACTGACTATCATGATCTGAGATGATGGTTTCTGATATCCCAAAATGTACCCACCCTTGTTCGAAGAAGATCTTGACAGTGGCCTTTGTTGTGATGCTCTTCTTGTAGGCGACCAGAATTGTCATTTCAGAAAAATGATCAACCACAACAAAACACAGGCATTTCCCCACTTGGTTTACGGAAGGCCCAACATGTAGTCCATCGAGATGGATTCCCATGGCCTTTCAAGAGTAGGCAAAGGGGTGTACATTCCTTGTTTCTTAATGGTTGGTTTGGCAATGGTGTAGGAAGTGCAGGACTTGATATACTTGCTAACATCATATCAAAGTTTTGGCCAATAGAAATGTTGTTGCAACACGACCACTCTTGCTTCTATGTTGAAGTGTCCTGCCACCCGACTTTAGTGGGCTTCCCAAATAAACTTCCCTCGCTCACCTGATGGAGCACAGATATGGCCCAGATGCCACAACATCTCATCCTAGAGATGGAAATCAGTGACAACTATTTTTTCGCCTAGCAAATGATAGGTGGCAGTGAAGTTAGGATCTCTCTCATAGAGTCGGGGCCATCCAGAGGTCTCATGATCGCAAGAGTTTAGCATTGTGGTGAGTGTTGCAGCTGGAGGGAGGCTAAGGGAATCAACGACGCGATTGGTGCTTCATGTCTTGTACTTGATGTTGAGATGGAAATAATGCAAGTGTGTGTACCACTTCTGATGGCAGTCATTCTGCAATTTTCCTTGAGTATTATTGAACTGTAGTGTCTTATGATCGGTGTGGATGATTGTCTCCTTCCCAAGATTGTAATGCCTCCACTAGAAGAAGGCTTGCACAATGGAGTACATTTCGTTTTCATAAGTAGGGTACTTACGAAAAATATTTGATAGTGTCTCACTATGATAGGCCATGAGGTGCCCATGCTAAGTGAGAACTACACCCACAACATAGTCTGAAGCATTTGTCTCAATATCAAAGGGATATTGTAGGTCGGGTAATGAAATAATTGGGGATGAGCACAATCCTTGCTTCAAATCATCGAATGATTGTTTTTGTGACAGGCCCCACACAAACTTTTCCTTACCACCACCCCTTGTTACCTTGCTGAGGACCCATGCAATATGGGAGAATCCCAACATGAACCTACGATAGAAATTTGCAAGGCCTAAAAATATTTGAATCTCATTGAGTGTGGTTGGGGTTGGCCAATCATTAATGAAATAGATCTTGGCTAGATCCACATGCACCCCATGCTCATCAAAAATGTATCCTAGGTACTGGACCCTGTCTATGTTGAAGGAGCATTTTTCCAAATTTGCATATATCTTGTGTTGTTGCAGAGTGTGCATAACTTGCTAAATATGTTGCAAGTGTTCCTCCCAATTCTTGTTGTAGATGAGGATGCCATCCAGATACACCACCATAAAATAATTGGTGAAAGGCCACAGTATAACATCCATCATCCTCATGAAATTTGCTGGGGCATTCGTCAAACCAAAGAGCATGACCAACAATTCAAAACGACCTTATTTGGACTTGAAGGAAGTTTTCCATACATTTGTATTCTCTATTGGACCTAGTCGTAGACAAACTTCAGATCAATTTTATTGAAGTATTTGGCCCCCTTGAGTTGGTAAAGGAGATTGTCAATTCAGGGAATTGAGTACTAGTTCCTGAATGTGATTTTATTTAGGGCCTGGAAATCGATGTAGAGTCACTAGGTCTCGTCTTTCTTCTACACAAGCACGATTGGACTTCCGAACGATGATGATCTGGGTTGGATTTTCCCCTTTTGGAGTAGTTCTTGGATCTGACACATGATCTCCTCATTTTATAACAGAGAGCGACAATAGATTGTCCCATAACGTAGTGGTGCACCAGGGGTTAGATTAATTGAATGCTTGACCTGAAAGTGTAGAGGTACCCCAGTGGGTGAGGATAAGATATATTTGTATTCTTTCATGGACTTATCCACTTGCTTCTGCTACATGGATGGTTCGGCCATGGAGGCCATGAATGTGGCTGCAACCTTCTGCTCACTTTGAGAGTGAATCACGAAGAAGAAAAACTTCCCAGTCTGAGAGATGACCTTCCCATATTTATTGGAAGAGATCAAGGAAATGACAGTAGGTGGGACTACCTCGGGTATCCTGTACAATTTCCTGTCCAAAGTAATAATAACACTATGAGGCCTAAACTCATATACAACATGATGTTTCTATAAACAAGTTTGGTCCAAAAGAGCATCACAAAATTCAAGGGGAGCGACATCACACAATACCTCATATTTGAAGGGCTTGATGTCATAGGATGTAGGACATGCGGCACTATTGGATGACGTGAAGATCACTTCCTTGGCAGAGCCACTTGATGGTGTATGGATGCGGGTGTGGCATTGTTGGCAGGTCCAACCACTTGAAGACCTTTGCAGAGATGAGGTTCTTTTGGCTACCGCTATCAATGATGACGTGCAACAGATTACACTTCACCCACATCTATGAATGAAAAAGGCGTTCACCTTCCTATGTCTCATCAGGTTCACCAGACTAGATCTTGGTGGTAGTAATCATGGCACTAGGTTCCACGTCAATAATCCATCTCCCATTTTCTAGTTCTGACTCTAAGTCAGAACCCACATCGGATTCATAGGATTTCACCTCCACGCCAAATGACTGCTTTGAGAGGCAATCAACAATGTTATGCCAGGGGATCTTATGGAATTTGAACCACTTCTCGGTGTCTTTCTTGGTATTTCCATTGTTCTTTGTTTGCAGCTTAGATTGGTTGTCTTAAGGCTTTCCATATTTTCTTTGCCCTTTGTTTTTTAGGTTGGGGTTTCCCTTACTCTGCTTCTACTATGAGGGGTTACCAGACCCAAACTATCGTGTCTTTTGTTTAAGCTTCTTCTCAATTTTGAAAACATATCAATAGGCTGCGCCCAAGGAAGAAATGTCTAGAAAATCCATCTCAGTATGGATGTATCTATGTAAACCGTCGTGGTACTTGAGCACCAAATGTCACTCAAAATATTTGATACCCATCTTGGTGCACAAGGTATGGAAGATATTTGTGAACTCTGGCACTGTTTGGTCCCTTTCTTGCCACAGTGTGGTCCATCTTGTATACATGTCATCATAACTTCCAACAAGGTAGTATTGTTCCTTAATAATATCCCTGAAGGATTCTCAAGTGAGTGCAACTGTAAATAATAAGGGTTCCTATGTTTTCTTTTGTTCATAGAAAGTCTCTCACCAATGTTTGACATGGGGGATGGATTTGAGGAACGTAAATGTAATCTTTTCTCTATTGGAAAAGTTATGGACAAAAAAATACCCTTCTAAAATATTCAACCATTTTTCTATAACATATGCATCTATCTGACCTTCAAATATAGGAATATCAAATTTTATCTAAACCTTGAGGGTGCCTCCGCTCGAGGAAGATTCATTGCTTGTTGGTAATCGTCGAAGGATTTGTGCAAAACTATCCATCATCTCGTTCCTCTATTGCACGAGGGCTTCCTTGAGCTACAGTTTGAAAGGATCTCTTATCCCTTCATATTTATTTTATTCTTCCATGGATTGTCTCTTTGGCGTGTGAGAGCTCTTGTCCTCAAGAGAAACAAACTTGAGACCCAACTCTTTCTACCCTGACCTCGTCGGGGACATGCACTAAGAAGAACAAGGAACAGACTGCTCTGATACCACTGATCCAGATTTATTGAGTAAAATCAAATGAATACAGATCTATATTATTAACACATAGATACCATGAACAATAACAAAGATATAGTAAAACTTGGCTTCTATTAAATAAAGAAATATGATGAAATTGTAAAATGCAAACTGAAACAAGATTGCTAGAATGGTGGCAGCTTATCTCTGAGAAGAGATGTCACAGTTGCACTCATTCGCAATAATATGAGTACAATGATGCTCCAAAATCCTTTTTACATCAAAAATGAATTCCAAAACCCTAGACATCCAAAAACCTAACCCTAGGAGATGAAGCGCCAAAAGTCATGTGGGCCTCGTTGGGGTAAGTTGGTACATCAACTTCACGGGGTCATAAATTTTGCATACGATCTCTATTTTGGGATTTCAATACCTCATCAAAAAGGTATATCCGAGAAGTACAACTTTTTAAGGGACAAGAATTGTTGTTGGGAACCCCTAACCCACAAAAGTCCAAAAAAACATCATTTAGGGCCTCAAAACGACCCGAGAAGTTTGGGACTCGGAAAACTGAAAACAAAACTAGCAAGATG
Source organism: Picea mariana (assembly GCA_032191745.1). Taxonomy (NCBI): domain Eukaryota; kingdom Viridiplantae; phylum Streptophyta; class Pinopsida; order Pinales; family Pinaceae; genus Picea; species Picea mariana. Next base: position 18,726 of record JASDQU010437277.1, on the reverse strand, counting down.
AAAACTATAAATGCCAAGATAAAATATATATGTGATCCAGCTAGAAGAGGTGGGTGGACACTGATATCCACCTGGATCACATCTCAGGAGCCACATGCAGACACTTTTTCATGCGCCATGCGTGCATATTAGGAGCCACATGTATAGACTTTTGCATGCCCCATGCATGCGTCTTAGCATCATATACCCAAGTGGGCATGACCCATCCTACCAAAAACCAATTATCTTGCAGATCTAAGGAGGACACGATCCTAGCTTGAGGAGCCACCTCATGTACTCATAATCATAGAATCGATAATTACCATGCATTGATTCATGGTTTACGCATCCAACCCTCCAGCCTATGCAGAGGATGAAGGGAATCCATATTGGAAAACTACCATGAACGAATCATATTTGGATCTTCTTATTTCCAATAAGAGAAATTTGATATCTGCGGAAATCTCTCTAGTGAATCTACTTCATTGGATTCGTACAAACATCTACATCATCAACAAAATCTTCATCGAGAATAAACTTTCACATTTGGAAGGTCTCCGTAGAATGAAGGACATAGTTGCTTAGAAGTTTTCTTTATTTCCTTCTTCATTTTTGATGCATTGTACATTTAGGGGGGGTGGGGGATTCCCATGAGGTTTTCCCTCTTTCCTTGCATTTTCAGTGTTTATTCATTTAGATGCACTGTAAAATGGGTACCTAACATGGCCTTGTATTCAAGACCGATTCTTTATTTACACCATAGTTGTGTTCAGGGGGGTGTTGGAGATATTACACACTCACCTTACTCACCTAGTGATTATTAATTCTTTTTCACTAAGTTTTTTTTTTCAGTATGAGGGTCTCCTATTTTTTAGGATTTATTTTACTAAAAAATAGGGACACTTCTCCTCTTCAGTTTGACTTCATTTAGGAGTTTAGTTAACTAGTGGAGGACAAATCATACATGGAACAAATGATTTTCTCAATAGGAGGGTGCATGTCTCATGCATGAGTCTAGGAGGGCGCATATCATGTGCATTAAGTTTTTAACTCTCCTCCACATGTGTGACTTAGTTAATTGAGGTTTGAATTGACAGTTGACCTAGACTAGGTGGAAGATAACTCCATTTTCTATTAGTGAGTGTTCAGATCACTCTTGATCACTACTATGGTGCTTCAAATCACTCTAGATCCTATCTATAGCACATTTACTTATCCTTGCAACTATCTATGGCACATTCTCTTAGCAATGCAACTATCTATGGCACATTCACTTATTATTAGGGGTTTTTCATGTATTTATTACTCACTCATGTAATACAATTAACACATTCATTCTCAATTCATTATCTCATTCTTGCTTACTTCTCTTTGGTTAATTTTGCAAGCTTTGTGTGAATTTCTATAGCTAGGTTCTCTATGAATTTCACATGTTATTAGATCTTGTGAGGAGAAAAATTGATTTCTTTGACATTGTAAGTATAAGAAGAGATGTAACATTTTTCTTGTAAGACAAAAAGTTCTAACTTTTAGCCAAAAATGATGAGATGATCAAGAGTGGAAGTAGTGAAATTATGTCATGGACTTGTAAGTCTAAGAAATGATGTAACATTTTTCTTGCAAGATAAAGAATAAATTTTAGCAAAAAATGATGATACAATCAAGAGTGCAAGTAGTAAAATTATGGCAATGGACCTCTAAATTTAAGGAAAGTTATAACATTTTTTTATATGGACTATGTTTCCATAATGTGGTCACATAAATTACACTTTTTTTAGTGATATAAGCTACATGCTTGAGATATCATTCTTAAAAAATTCCATTGATGGAAACAAGTATGCATTGAATAGATATCGCAACATACATCTAATATCATCAATAATCCCTCCTACAACATTATGTTGACATACTATATCTATGAATTCTTCAAAACAATTTACACTCTTAACCAAAACTTTTGATGACCCACTATTCTAAAAAATTTGAATCAATTTAGATTTTTTTTGAAGGTTAAAATATCCATATACATTTGAGGATATATTTATTCCTCATTAACAAGCATAATTTCTTGATTTTATTATCTTTCTTGCTATTGGTGGTGATTTTCTAAGGATTTATTACGTAACTTCATTACATAGGTTTTCAATTGGGTTTATCCTAGGAAGTTGAGAGGAGTGTTATCCTCCCTTCGAAGATCAATTCCTACAAGTGACATGTTGAGTTATTATTGAGTATATTTTTGTATTGGTCTTGAGTCCTAAAGAATATAGTTTACCATAGGTACCATACTTGGAGTTGTTAGCGCTATCATTTTTCTTTCCATTTAGAGTCGGTTTTGAGTCACGTTATGACCCATACGTCCAAACATGTGAAGTTAGGTACATAGCACCATGAGGTTGAAGTCAGCAAGTGGTCGGTTGGCCCTTGGGAACGGGAAAGGGTGTCATAGTCGGGAATCATATACGTGGTACGGGCATGTCTTTCTCAAAAGGTCGAATCTCGTTAAGAAGCCAGTTTCCACACGCCCAAGTCGAGTTAAGTGGTTAATGAAGGTCGCGTTGAAAAGTACAGTAGTTATTATCAGTCCATCATGAAGGCTGACAGAATGAAAAATTGTAGCATTCGTATTACGCATGCCCAACAAGCCTTACCACATGCATCCTGCACGTGGGGATTTGCCATGGAAAACCTGCAACTCGACTTGAGACATCCCGTCGCCATAAATTCATTGTCCTTCAGTATGATTTCTTTCTCTTGGTCGATTCATTATAAATATTAGATGCTTGACATTCTCCACAATCATAGAACCAGCCCATAATTCTATTCGCGATTCTCATTATCAGTCCATATTGTTCAGAACCTTCACTTTTGTGCATTTGTTAAATTCACTATGCACAGGATACTTCTTGGTCGCGCCATGGTGACCTCTCAGAGAGTAGGGAAGGGTGCATAGAACAGTAGAATTAAAATATATGAGCCCCAAAATGACTGGGATTCATTCTCACTGACGGCGGGCATCCCCAGATATGCGAAAGAAACTTTCCTCTTACCTGTAGAGAGGGCCATATCATATCATGAAACAACCGAAGCAAAGAAATTCATATAGGAAGGGGATATTGTAAGATCCCCCTCCTCCCAACAACAGTTTCTTTGGAGGAGGGGTAGGCCGAGAAAGAACAAAGAGATCATGAAAGCTCAAATTGCAGTAGAACCGTGCATCAGTGATAGCTGAAGGACTACTCAGATGCGCCATATGGCTAGAACCTGCTGGGAAATTGAGCCACGAAAGAAGGAACATAGGAAGGAGAGTGTATGTTGCGGGAGAAAATGAGGAAGAACCATCTCAGAAGTTGAAGCAATCAAAGATGGCTATTGTCGAGCTCTATCAGGAAAATAGGGAATTAAGGTGATAGTTAGCAACAAAGACTGCGGAAGCGTCAACCGCACAGAGTCATGGAGGGAATGTGGCATGGTTGAAAAGGAACCTCAAAGAAGCATAGGACCTTATTGTACAACTGCAAAAGGCACAAAGGTTAGCAGAAGAAAGGCACACGGAGCATCCCAGAGAAGGTGAAGCGACCGAAAAGGAAATTTGCGTGGCTCTTACCAGTGCACAGAAAGAGAAAGTTTAGCAGACATCGTTTTCTTCATGAAAGTTTTGAGTGATACGTGTTCTATAAGGTATCATACCATTTTGATAATGGTAGCGAGAATCAAACAGTTGTTTACTATGCGCAGTTCTCCAATGAAGGGGCACGTAACAGAAAGCGAAGCTGTTATTACAAACAACAAAGTTTTTAACAGACACATGTTCTCTAGGATACCTAATCAAGAGAATACAACAACACATCTTTCCCCACATTAGAACCTGATCGACAATCAGACCCTGTGGCCAACCTAAAGATAGTCATTAGTGGACAGGCGTGATTATTGCCTATTTTTTGGTAGTACCATACGAAGAGTCTCTGGCACATGTTGTGTGTTCTTCTTAGTGTAGGGTTAGCGGCTAGAAAACAGGTTAGCCCAAGCGACGCCCTTGTTTATATATTTCATCTTTTCGATGTAAGCCAGGTTGGTTGGAAAATTGGATAGACGACTGTTATTGTATGTAATCTGTGTTTTGACCGAAATTTAATGCAAAGGTCATGTGACTTGATGAAAAGATTCTAGTTGTAATAGTTGGATGTATCATGCCTCTCTCTTTGCGTATGTGTTTCCTATTATCTTTATTTCATATATTTTACTGTCTATTTCAGAACGAATTTTCGAACCTGCGGATTCCATGTACAATGACCCTTGTTCGTGCCACTTAGACAAAATGTTTTCTTCTAAAGATAACTTTGAATTCACCCGCAACGATGCTCTTGAGTTACTCCCTATGTTTTCTCCTACCACATTACGGTTTTACACTGAAGGTTTTTGCTTGCCTAGCCTTATCCTCTCAAGTCTTGTCACTGAGTCATTTATCTCTGCCATTTCCTCAAATTGACACCATAGCCCAAGTCTTACTTTCTTGCGCCAATATAACCAAAAACCATTATCTTAAAGGTGTTTGAATCTAGCCAATTGTTTCCAAAGTCATATCTTGCGTAGAGACCACACCCTTTATGAGAGATCCCTCTCCAGATATGAAAGGATAGTTTCAGGTCTCAAATTTGCTTGAAAAAATTACCTTCATCATCTATTTATCATCCAAATAGATTTATGGAGTGCTAACATTCTGGTGCCATTGTCGGGGATGAAGTTGAAAATATTTTCCCCGAGAGAATGACAAATGTTGCAGTTTGACCCCTGAGGGTAATAGAGGGACAAACACCCATACCGGATGAAACCTTTACCCTAGAGACTCCAGTCCAAACAAACCAGTAGCCCTATGTAGCACTAATCAGGAAACCTATCTCCAAAGATGTTTTACACCAGAGCGAATCCTAACCCAAACCCCTCTGAGCCTATGTGTGACCTCGAGAAGATTCTGCACAAGGCTAGAGAGTAGGCACTAGACCCGTTTTATTTCCTGGAAAAAAGTTTTTCCTTGCCCAAAGACAACACGTAGAGCATTGACAACCTTTAGTTTGATGCACTTTTCAAGCAAACTTTGTTTAGGTCTAAGTCAGAAACCAGTTTGGACAAGACTGTTTTCGACCCGAACAATTTCCAAGCCCCGGTGACAAATAATATCCCCCAAAATATGAATCCCCCTAGGGCTATGGCTTCCATATTCACTCCCCTCATATTGTCGACTGAGTTACATGACTTGCCTGAGAATTATAACCAAAGAATCAGACTCTACGACGTTGAGGGAAATGTTTCCGCCGAGAGACACCTGGATTGGTTTAACGACTTTGTCGACCTGGAGGAGGTGGACTATGCAGATGAAAAAATGAGGATTTTTGTGCAAATACTTTCGGGATATGTAATAAATTGGTTCAAATCCCTCCTGCCCATGAGAATTCGGGACTTCGCCATGTTCGAAAGGTCGTTCCTAAACAAATGGAGGGATAAGAAAAACCCTTTGCAATTGCTAACACAATACAATAATATGAAGAAAGCACTGGAGGAGACGGTGCAGGAATTATTGGCTCGTTTATTAAAGGTGTACAACTCCATTCTTGCGAAATTAAAGCCCCCCCCCCGGTGTTGCACAGTTGCGGCATGTAGATTTCTTCGACAGTGACTTTGCTCTGTTTCTGAGAGAAAGAAGATCGGTGAGTCTAGATGCCATAATGAGTAACTTTGTCGAGGTTGAAGTGAACATGATGGCATCAGGGAAGATAAAACCAAGGTTCAACTGGGGTGACAAGAGACCCCAAGGAGATGCACAGTCGTCAACGTCATGGTCCTCAGAGGACAAGTTCAACATGATGATGAAGACCATGGAAAAGTTGATGGAGAGAATGTCAGTGGGGAACAGGCCTACCGCGTGAGAACAAAATGACCCACAACCCATAAATCAAAATCTCCAGAGGAGTCATATTCCTCAAATCAAGTAGCAAGACTCAGGTGACCAACAGACAAGACCTCCTTT